>JAPYYT010000029.1:0-123108 GCA_030522565.1 Ceratosolen corneri | reverse complement strand
TCTCTCTCTCTCTCTCTCTCTCTCTCTCTCTCTCTCTCTCTCTCTCTCTCTCTCTCTCTCTCTCTCTCTCTCTCTCTCTCTCTCTCTCTCTTTCGTTGACTATATTATCTTTTACTCTTTACCCAGGATATTTTGCGTGTTTGTCGTTAGTTTAATTGTTTGTACGAAAGTCGTCTCTTATTAGCCAAGTCAGAGTCGTATGCATAGGTGTATATATTTACATAAGTATATATGCTTGTATTTTTAAATTTCCAATGCTTAGAATGCAGGTAATGTACAATCTATTTTTGTGCACACCCAATATATGGAATCATTAGCGAATGTATGGATCGCTAAAAATTAGTTTATTTTAGAATAGAACTGCTTTAAACTAAATGTTGTTATTTACATTTATTTTAAATAATGCAATTATAAACATTTTTAATTTATAAATATATTACAACATCTCAATAAAAATGCTTACGCAAGTATTATTATCATTTAATCAAATGGATCAATTTTTAATATTACTATACATAATTACTATAAGATTATTAAAGTTTAGAATATTAAAAAAGCAATACATTTTTCAACTTTGTATTAAAATTTAAATATACAAACTGTTATTTCCAAAAATATATGTAATTAACAATATTAGGATAATAATTTCATTATATTCCTTATAAATAAATAATTTTTTTCAATAAGGTAATGCCTTTAAGAAAAGAATAGCACATACAAAGTAAATATTTTTAATATAAAGTAAAGTTAAAACTCAGCCTTCGTTGCTGAATATTTACTAGAAAATTTTTTCAATTATAAGAACTTATCGATTGTTAAAATTTAATTTTTGGAATTCATACAATTTTTCTCTGTTTATTGTAACTTCTTATTATATAATTCAAATATTATTCTACCTACAAAACTGTATTATAATTATATATATATATATATATATTGTTATTTAGATTTACTTATTTATCTTTTTTTCTTTGAAAATCATTATTCATGTATTACATATAAAAAATAACTTTTATTATATCTTATAAATAATACTTGATAATCATTTCAGTGTTCATTTCACTCACGTAATCATGCTTTTACACTAATATAATCTTATAAATATAATAAAAAATATAAAAATAAATTAATCCGTTTTATTTTTTAATAAAGTAAATTACATATTATGAAGTAGATAAAGTTATTTATTCTATATATTATTTGGAAATATCATAATTATTTATTATATATATTCAGAGTAAATTTGTAATATTACTAAAAACATCAAATTTCACGAGAATTGATCAAAAATCAAATATGATGATTCTCACGATGATGATAATGATGGTGATTACAATGATAATAATAATGATGATGATTCTATATTTGAATTGAATAATCTATTGGTTAAATTTCCAATTACAAAAAAAGAAGACATTTTCGTAGTTTCAGATGAAATATAATAATTGTTTTAATTTGGTGTATATAAAAGTGTCTAAATATAAACATTGTGATTTTTAAAAAGTGTATTGAAAAATATATATCTATTACATTACCAAATCAATTAATCACAGACAGCTATATATTCTATATAGATCTTTAATATTTCTTTGTAAAAAACTTCTTATAATTACTAAAAATGAATTTAGAAATATATCTTATTGAATATCTATAATAATCTTAAAATTAATATTATTTTTAATATAATATCTAGAGTGTATATAAAAATATATTTAAATTAATATTGCAAACAAAATATAAAATATTTTATTTCAAATATTTTATTTCATTAAAGAGGATTGCATATTAAATTGTTTATGAAAATGTTTGAATATATTATAAAATATATATATAATTTTAATTTAAAAATGCACATTTAGTATATTTTGTTTTAATAATTGAATTATCTAAAATAATCTAAACGAATGATCAGTTTACGTAGTGTAATACATACTTTAATTATTATCGTTATATTTGTTGAAATAAATTAAATTTTATATTATAACGTAGAAGATTTTTTAAATTTATTTATCACTAATATTTTCATTCTATTGAAGATAACAATAAATTTCTATTTAAATAATGTCAAGTATTTTGAATTGAAATAAAATAGATAATTTATATTATTCATATACTATTCATTAATAATAAAAAAAATATGAAAAAAAAACTTTGTATCTTAGACTCTACTCACCTGATAAAAGTATCTCTGTTTATGAAATTAAAAGTTTACATTGTTACGCTTTTCTACGATGAATATTTTTAAATCACTTGGGAATCTTGAATATCCATTAAACAATGTTGAATAAATATTTTGTTGAATTCTTACAGATCTAAAGTACTGAACATTTGCTTATAAATTTATGTAACAGCGGTATTAATAATTTAACGTACACAAAATTTCAAAATTATTATAAATGAATGTTATGTGAATAAATAAATAACTTCACAAAAATTGTATACTGCAAGTCCATATCATTAAATGTAATATTCAAGACAATAACTTGCAAACAGATACGATTTCCATAATTATATTCCACGCCATAAGCATAAACTGAAATAGATCAAAATTGACTCAATGGAGAAAAAATAATTGCACACTTGCAACGCCGGCTTACACCGAGGAAATCGGTTATAGAAAAATGCCGTAGTCCCGCGTAACCTTCGCAACGCAAACATACTGGTGGGATGACCCAACCTGTTTTACTAACGCTAATGTAACTATTTTTATATACTTAGCAACTGTATTTACGGTTTCAATTACATCGCCAGATTTGATAGTGACGTAAGTAACTTACTAGTTAACCCGTACTCAGTATAAGGCCAAAGTACAGATCGATTACGTAATAAAAGGATCTTGATATCTGGATATACGAATAGAAAGAGATTATCGATTTAATGAGTATATAGAGAGAGTAATAGAAACGGATAAACATATGAAGTGAAACACATGCATATGTATGTACTTATGCAGAGACATTAACAGAGAGAGAAAGACAGAAATATATTGAATTTTGTATTGTATCGTCGGTTGGATACAGAAAAAATAATATTAATAATATATATCTGTAGAGTTTATTTTGTCTTTAGATATTGCATCTGTATTTCTTACAAGACAATGTCTAGTAACTTTTTTCATTTTTATTTTATTTTACTTTCATTTATAACAATTAGAGAAACATCATAATAATTCTATATATGAGATGTAATATGTGAATGTAAATGAAATTTACTTATTTCTTAAAGTATTTAGTATATGAGCATTTTCTAAAAAGTGATATTATTAATATAAATGATGAAGCACAGATAATACTTAAATAATTTTTCAAGTGGTCATTTGATTTTGTACTATGTAATAAATAAATATTAATATTCGAATTAAAAGGATTAAATTTTCAATCTTTTTATATTAAGTATGATTCTTTTTCATTAAATACATATAATCAAATAATTGGTTGTTTAAATTTTCATTTAAATGTTCTAGCTTTATACAAGAATAGATACTATTTTTAATCGAAAAAAATATTATAATTAAATGAATTAGTTCTTATATTATTCCATCATATTGATAAATACTTAAATTCAATTAAAAAAACCCAATGTAAAAATACCTGCATTCAATAATTTAAATAAATTAGATAGTATGCAGAGAATTCATTTTTTTGAAGAAAACTTACGGTATCGATTATAGTAAAGTTAAAAACCATTTAAATCTGAAGATACATCGTTTTTATCTATTAATAATTTTGCTTGCTTAACAAATAATCTTTTTTTATTTTTGCATCCTATTTTTAAATAATAATTCAAAAAATTTTTATCTTTTTAGAATTTATTAATATCTTCAGTAAAAAATATTAATTTTAGTTATTGATATGTAATTTGTTTGCTTAGTAATTTACTCAAAATAAAATATTAAAATTTATTTGTCAAAATAAATGAAAGAATGCATAGTTAATAATAAATAAAATACCCATAATAATAAATTTCAGTATTTAATAATTATTTGTCAAAGAATTAACCTATTATTATATTATATTAAGGAAATTTAACATAACAAATAAATTGAAATTTTCAGAATTTTAAAAATAGTTTTAATATTTCTCTAATTCGTAATTTAGATTGTATTTTCTACTATTTTTAGTATTTTTTTATAAATTAATATCTTAATATTATATATAAACATATTAATATTTTTAAATTATTAATATTTTTAATAAATCAAGATTTATTTAACGCATGCTTTAAATAATGTCTTGTATCGTTAGTTTCTGTATTAAATTTAATGTTGTTGAAATTTTGTATTTAACAATTATTATAATTTATTTCTGAGTAAGATCATAAAATTTATTCATAAAATTTACTACAATGAAAATTACAAATAATTACAATAAAAATTATATTAATGCTACATAAAATATATAATATCTTTAGTATATTTTCATAGTTTTCAAAACATTTTTTTTTATAAAAAACATTAAAAATTTAAAAATTATATTTCTTATGTAGAAATTTTTAGTATTTTTATTTTGACATAATTATATAATATAGCCTATAACTACAAAAATTTTTTTCTTTATTTATTATATTAATCAATTTGAATAATTATATATAAATAATTGATAAATGTACGCGTGCGCATTTAAATAGAATATATAAATGTAAATAGATGAATGCAAATAGATCATTATTATTATATATATTTTGTATAAAAAAGTATAAACTTACGATGTTATAAAAAATGCAATTGACATCATTATCATTTACTTGTATACACTAGATTTCATTTAGCAATAGGCGCAAGGCGTAAAAATTATTTTTAGCGTTAAAGTAATATCTTACAGTTTCTTTGGTCAATGTCACCTTTTGCAGTGAAATGAGCAAGGTTAAATATAAAATTTTATATAATACATAATTATTGATACAAGATTACTTACAATTGTATTTTTAAGTTAATAATATCAAATATATAATAGTTAATGTGATGTATATCGAGTTTATATGAACATGTGTTTATCAGCTCTTTTTTTTTTAATAAAACAAATAAAAAATATGTTTAAATATTAATAGAACCATAAGAGAAATATGTTGCTATTGTAGCCTTAATTAAAAAATTAAATGTTTTACTCTGCAATCGTCAATGAATTATCAACCACAGCAAAAAATGCTACATATGAACGATTACTTAACTGAAATTACCCCGATGTTGACACTGCCAAATCTAATTCGATCACTCTCACCTCGTTTGCTTTGAACACACACAAATTTTGTTGATAATATGTAATAATTCTTTACGATACATATTGTTGACCTTTCGTTTATATTATATAATAACTTTTAAATATTTGAAATGTTTCTGTCCTATTTTTAATTATAGGGGACATTATTTTCCAGCTACTATATAAAAATTTTAGTTGTGTATTTTTAAAATAACACTGAATAATATAAGCAGTAAAAATGAAAATATATACATTTAAATAATATTTTTTAAAAATAAGAAAAATATATTTGGAAATGAGGAAAAAGCAAAAACCACTGCAAATAGTATGCACATGCACTATTATTTAATTATAAAAAATATTTTACTTAAAAAAACATGAATTCTGACTATTATAAATAATAAAAGTATCATTTATTTTAATATGAACTGTATATACTAATATTTAGAATAGAATAAATTTTATTTTTAATTATTTGATGCCTATAGCTCATATTTATGTTAAAAAAAAAACATTATTTTAATATTTAAATATAAATTAATTTAAAAGCATATTTATTTTAATAAATATTATATTCGTACATTAATAGTATTAATATGATTATATATTTAAAAAAATTTTGTACTCTCGAAGTATATTATAATAAAATTAAAGAAATATTTCAAACTAATTTAAAGCAACTTGAAAAATATTGTAATAAATGTGGCAAACACCAATATTGAAAATTGGATTGTATTTATTATGAAATAAAACTATCCATATATATTATTTACATTTATTTCTCAATGGCAGTTGCACTTTTAACGTCTATTTATATTTTTTATAATAATAGTACCAAAATTTGTTGCTAATTAACATCAAGATAAAGAGAACAATTAAAATTTTAATTTTAATTAAGTTTTAAAAAGAATAATTAAAATTTTCTACTCACGTATCGACAGCTTTATTAAGTTTATTTATGCATTCGTCAAGAGCCTGTGCAGGAGGTTCATTAAAGGCTGCAAGATATGACAGAACAGGACTTGTAAGATCTTTCACCTCCTCTGCATCAGATTTTAAAGTCTCGGCTTCAACTATTAATTCCTTTAATATAAACAAAAAATTAAATTATTTCGAAATTAAAATATTATTAAAATGATTACTGTTATTAAATAATAAATAACTATTTAAAAATAACATTAAACAGTGTACTACATTGAATAATGTTTACAAGAATTATTTTAATATTTAATATTTTTGGTCATATTTTTTGTACTATAGCAATTGATTGAAATTCAATTACATTTAAAGAGACGTTCTTACATTATAAGATTTTTATCTTAAAAATGTTCTGTGATTTTATTTAAACAAAACTTTAAATATATTTTCTATTTCGTTATAAATAATTAAATAAAACTTTATAAATAAATCCATATTTTTGTTAACTTAGAATCTTAAGATAAAAACATGTATATTCATAAATTAATTCATATTTTTAACTTTAAGATTTAATTATATACATTTAATTACGCACATTTAATTATAATGAATCAGCTAAGCTGACATACGATGAAAATCCGTGTGTTAAAATAGAATAAAATTAAATTAAATTAATGACTGTAATAAGTACTCGTTCGTAAAAATTAGCCTGATTAATATTTAATCCTTTCTCAAATAATTGTTTTTATAATTGAACAATGTTAAAAAAAATTAGCTTTAAAAATAATTTTCAAAATACTAGAAGTTTTCAAGTACCTGTATCATACCTTCATTAATTCATACTTTTATATTTATTATCTTTATGAAAATAATAAAGAAACTTTTTTTTTTGAAAAAACTTTTTAAAAAACCAATTGCAGGATTAATTGGTTATTTGATTTAAAATTTTCTATAAATAAAAAGCATGAGAAGTAGAATAAAATTTAACACGAGGATATTAATGAAGCGGTCTAAGTTTCAAGTGTATTTTAAGTAAGTAACGATTAAAAATGTATTACAATATTAAATGTTTTATTTAAAGATACGTTGTAAATCTAATGAATACTAAAATCATATATTATATAATAAGCGTGATATAAACAGTCATAATTAACATTATAGTACAATACATATTAACACAATTCATATAGCTAATTTTATTTTTGACATGATATGATATTTTTGATTTGATAGCATTGATAAAAATCTTAAACAAAATTCTTAATTTTCTAGCATGGGGGCACATGCTAGAAAGATTAGGATTGTAAAAAATCATATAATGAAAATTAAATTAAAATATTAAACAGCTTAAATTTTGATATCGATATTCGCTTTCTAAATTAAAATTAATATTCAGATTATACTTTCTGTTAAGTAATATATTACTTACATTGAGTGTCTTAACTGTGTCCAGCAGATGTTGTTTTGACCGGACTACCGTGTCAACAAGTTTTCCTCGCTCCTCAATCGCATTGAGTTTCGCTTCAGTGCTGGACCATTTCGATTCTAGATCCTCCCAGTAACTGGACAAGGAGTCAAAAGTGTTTCGTCGGCCCTCTAATTCAGAGACCAAATTGCGCCACTCAGTGTCGATTTCGCTCAATTGTGCCTCGATTGTTTTTTTATTCGGGGAGTTAGCTTGATAGAGGACCTCCTTGCCGCGTTCTTTCAACACGTCCAGCTCGTACTGTTGATTCTAATAGAATCAGAAAAAATTTTTTGATTATATTTTAATGTTATATAATATATTACATGTTTTTAATCAAGTTAAACCGAAGAAAATCTTACATTAAGAACTTAATTACTTAGTAATTACGTTTATTATATTATTGCTTATAATATATTAAATGTATTCAACTTTATAATGGTTTTAAAATGGGACTATTACCACCACTACTACTATAATTATTATTATCATTATATTCAGAATTTTAATAAATTTATTTATAAAATATTTTATATAAAGTATTTTGAATGATTAATAAAGACTTAAAAATTTTACAATCCTACTGTGTATATTATATTATTGTTTGAAATTTCATAACACTTATATCAAATTGAAATAATATATGTTTGATTGATTGTATATATAGAATAATATAGGCATAAGGATATGTATGTGTGCTTATAGCGTGTCATTATTCAATTGTAAAAAATTTATATTTTTAATTACAATTTCATTTAAATATTTATACAAATTAACTATATACTATATATGTATATATGTGTATATATATGTATATATGATACAATATTTATCTTAAAAAATACTTTAATTCTATACAACAGTTTATTTCATTTTTTTATATATTTTAATTTTTAATTTGTTTAAATATATTATTTTATTGTAGTATACATAATAACTATATTATCGTAATAATTCTCAAAATATATTGTTGATTTAATAATAAATGTATATACAAGAGCCAAAAAAAAAATATATACAATACAAAGTAAATTATAATTCAATTTATTACTTAATTAAATTCTGTACAATACTGATTAAACACTATTCAATTTAATGCTATAAATTCTATTTATCATGAGAGATAATAACTTATTGTTACAAATAATATTTATTCTATTGTATTTAAATCTGTAAACACTTACTTTCTTAATATCATGTTTATAACCTATTTCACTAATTTATCAATAATTTATCATTCAATTTAGTAAATCTAAATCGAATTTTATCTATTTAAATTACTGTGATTAAATATTTATATTTCATTTTTAAATGTTTCCATGAAAATATAATACTTAAGTTTACATTAAGGCTTTAAATAAATTTAACTTTAATATTGTTTAAAAATTGACACGAAATGTTATTTTCAAACATCACTCAACAGCTCATTGGGTTAGGTGATATTTTGATATTTACATATATTTTTGTTTTATTTGACGTCATGTTAGTATTGATAAAATATTGTTTTATTTTTTGCTCAGATTTTTATTTGTAAACATAATTTTTTATAATAGTATTTTATTTCAAGTTAAAGTCAAGTTAAAGAAAACTGAAAGTACAAATTAAAGTAATATAAAAATAATTAGTCCCAATTAATAATAAATATAGTTATCAATTTATTGTTTAATATATTATATAAAAATCAACGTTATTATGTAATTAAAATTATTTTAAATGATGAAAAAAGAAAAACTTATGTTGATATAAGGCATACCTGAAATATTTATCTGTTTCAATAATTATATATTGTTTTATTATTATCAAAGCAGATTCTTTAGTAGATTTATTTAATTAAATGTATATATGCATATTTCTCTCTAAGAATTGCTTGATATAACTTTTACATTATCCATTAATTGGTAATAATACATGTATTTATACAGTAAGAAGTTTATGCATAAAAAAACTTTACTTTTTTAGCTAAAGTAAAATTACGCGATAATTTAATTTATTTGATTTCTTCTATACTTTTTTTTTATACATCAATGAAGTGTATCCAATATATGATTTATATATAAAAAATTTAATTATTAATAGCATCTGAGTTTATAAAACTTTTGAGTTAATATCAGTTTATAAGTATTTAAATAGATATCAATATTTAAAAAAAAATTTAATACGCTCAATAAATATTGTCAATTATTTATACAGATTAATAACTTTGAATATCATCAATTTGATCATACTTAGTTTATGTATAGAAATATAATTGTTTTTGATATATAATAATTGATATAATATGAAATATTATTTATATTACTTACGAAGAATTCTAATACTGTAATTTACTTCAATTGTGTTGAACAAGATTTATTGTTTTTAAATCGTCAATATTAATGTTAATTTTAGTATAAATATGTATTACAAATAAATGATACATTTATGGTTAATAATGAAAATATTAACCTGGATGTCATTGAGGGCGTGAGTTATTTTTTGAATATTGAAGTGTAGGCCGGCTAACGTTGTGACAGGTTCATCTGTAAATTTTGTTCTTGCAACGACTGTTTTGACTCTTTCTAACGTTTGAGCATAATCTCGCCACAAATCGGCACCTTGTTCAAGACGCGCACGTTGCGATTTCGCAGTATTTAACGTATTTTTTAGCAATTGAGTATGTTGCTGCTGCTCTGCACTCAATTCTTCCTGCTCAGATGCACTGAGAGATGGCCATATTTTATCAGCAGCTTGTTGTATTTGTTGGGAAACAAGTTCACGAATAGAGGCTTCGCTACTGAAATAAATCTACAAAAAAAATTTATAACATTTAAACTGTAATATTGAAATCAGGCCTAATATAATTTACATATTTATTTTTAATTTCTTTTTTTAATGAGTAATTCTTCATGATATATATTTTTTAAGCAATTATTGTTCGAAGTGTAAGGCAAAGTTTTATTATTATTTCATTATTTTAAGTACAAACACACATTTCATAAATTTCATATATTTACCTTGTGTTCTTCTAAATCACTGAGTATGTTCTCAAAATCAAGACCATCCCTATCACTCTCCAATCGAATTTCAGCTTCTTGTACCCAATTATGCAATTTATTTGTCAGTATCGCGTAGTCTACTCTCATTTGCATATTATTATCCAAGTAATTTTTTCGTTCTTCCATTTCCCTAGGAAGTGATGATAACAATGACATTGCCTCACTGAACATTTCTTTTAGAGATCCTGGCATTCCATCTTCATATTTGATTGATTCTTTAATCATTCTAATTTCATCCAAATATTTATTCACTTCATCACATAAAATCATGTGCCTTTCAAGCTCAACTATAACACTTTCGGGATGTCCATCTAAGAGTGGACGAGTTTTTATCTCCTTCTCTTTGCTTTCAAGAAAATCTAAAATATCTGCTAGTTTATTAGATAATCTTTTATGTTCTGCAACAGCAAGTTCATGCTGTTCACGTTGATTCTCTACAGTTCGTCTTAGTACTTGTAATTGTTGTTTTAACGATTGTAATTGCTCGATGACATTGTTTCTGTCAGAAGCTGAACCATCAACCACTATCTGCTGTCCTTTATCTGTAGCGCTAGCTAAACTTGCTTCGCACTCTTGAATTTTGATCATAACGTCATCATATTTTTTAATCTTTTCCTCTGTAGTTTGGCCATTTTGCTCGATATCTCTTACAATTTCTGTATACTTGGCAATGAATGTTGTTATTTCTATAATAAGGGCGATGAATTGCTGACGAAGGAGCAGTAGTTGACGTAGTTTGGCTATTTGAGCTTCAATAGAGCGAATTAGATCATCTTGCTGGGCTACAACATCGTGGAGTTCTCCAACGCTCCTCGATTGAAAATCAGACAGCTTTATTTTATTCAATTTTAATTCATGTAAAATTTTTTCATAATTTGCAAGCATTGCTTCAACATCCTCTACTCGTGAACCTATAGGCTTATTTAATTCTTGAAGTTGTTTTTGAATATTTGTCATGAATTTAAGAGCTTCTGCTATACGAGCTGATATTTCTTCAGCCTCGTTAATACTTCTTTGTAGAGTAGTTGTTCTCTCATTGATAATATTTGCAACGCGACTATGAGCTTCCTTCATATTTTTTAATTGTTCACTGAGTTGTAATTTATCAGCATCACTTATCGTAGGTAAAATAGATTTGCCTTGTTGTATTATCTTTTCAATATCATCTGCGAATTCTTTGGCTTCATTCCTCAATCGATCGTACTATAAAAATAATATTTTATAAAACATCAATATTACATTCCACATATAAATAAATCTATTTCAGTTTATTATATTATACACATACACGCACACACGCGCTCGCACTATATGTAAAATTATTTATTAATATTTATGAAATATATTTTTATAAGATTAAATAAATCCTATAATTTATATCTAATAAAAATATTAATTTTAATATGAATTTATTTATAATATTTATTGTATAATATCAATAATTTTGAAAGCGAAATAACAAAAGAAAATTTTAGATATTCAGATTAGAAAATGTTTAATGTCTTACTTTTATGTTTACTATTTTTATAAGTTAAATTTATTTAAGACATTTTTGGCTATGTGTGTGTTCGGAAATCTGTATAATAAATCAATCGTCGCGCCGTCGCCGTGTAATTTGACCTTCGGTGTCTACGAATATAAAAGTGCGATACAAACCGAGGACAAAAGAGTGCTATAGACTGGAGACTAGACAGTTAGTGCTAGAAAGATCGAGAACAATACTCCAATGAAGTGTTATAATTGCGCGTGGTCGTGACCAAAAGACATTAATGCGAGGTGATTAAAATCAAACGTAATTGAACCTGAATGAAAAGTGTAGAAGACAGTGTATGTAACATTAGTGGAGCTTTAACCGTTGAATTCTTAGACTACCTGAAAAGGAGTAAGAAAGATAGAAACAAAGTGCATGCGTAATTACACTCGTTACTATAGGGCTCGGGCTAGATAAAGTAAGACGACTTCTTGGTTTCCCCCGCTCTACCTACGCAGTGGCCTCAGCCATAGTGTGACCACATGCGAGAATAGGCCTGCCAAACGGCCAAAAACAATAAGGATAGAAAACTCAGTGCACCAATGACAATTAGTGTAACGAATTGCCGATCGCGGGACCAATAGGAAAAATCGGGTAAATTAGTTTCAGCGGGGTGGCAAAAAGTGGCAATGCGAACCGTGAGTGCAGGGTGACGCTCTCCGTGGCGTCAGTGTGCTTTTGGTTGTCTTCGATTTATGTACAATCTTCGATTCTCAAAGTGATAATCCTAGTGGTAGCCGCAACAAGGCAAGAAGATTGGTAAACGCAATCGTAAATGGTTTCAAAGTAGACGCACTCCCTAGGGCTGAAAAGAAGCAAATTTGTCAACACATGGGTTGATAGTACCAGTCATCCAGCAACAAAATAGGTAATTGGAACGATGAGATTTTGTCAGCAAGAAACGAAGAGGGAAGCTATCCTCTTCCGCACATCCGCGCCAGGTCAGAAAGAACACAGGGTCAACTTACAATTGATCCTTGCACCGTAATAGAGGTTTGTTAAATTCATCTGAAATTGAAAGAGACTAGCCGCACGGCGAATTTTCAAATACCATTGATTCTCCGTTTACGCGTCGAAATCGTTATCGTGCACCATTTGCGGATCAATCGCGACTGCTAATTATTACACACACAACCAAGCACAAATAATTACATCAACCGCTGTATAAAATAATAGAGTGTTTATCATTAAATAATAGTAACTAGTACACACACGTGTTTAACGATTTAATCTATTCTATCACCAATATCACTCCTATTATATATTATATATTATCCACACTCTTTAACATCAGGGAGTGTATATAGTCAAGCAAGTGAAATCCCTATCAGTAGGCCGTCGGAACAGGTAAAGCTGAGCCCACCAGAGCTAGGTAGAGGATACCTCAACAGTGTGATAACTATATCTATTATTTTTCATAAATGATTTTATTTACTTACTTTAACTAATTGTTCTCGAAGTACATTAATACTAGATGTACGAATTTCAGATGATGTAGCAACTTCTGCCTCATTTATCCATCGTTGACACTTGTCCATATCACTCTCAAAGACTTTTCTTCCTTGCAAAAGATCGGCGAGTGCTGCTTGCTTTTCCTGAGCTTCTCTTTTTAATTCTAAATATTCATCGCTAACTTTGTCTAAAAGAGCCTGTAGTCGTTCACGATCATCTTCATTACATTCTCTTAACATATTATTACCATTTTTTAAAAGCTCTTTTAAATTACCTTCACTAAAACGTCTAATTTCAGATGCTAAACTATTGTGTTGTTTAATATCCTCCTCGACTTTTGATGCTTGTAAGGGCAAATAACCACTAAGTTTTTTAAAATCATTACTAGTTGTTTTTATCCACAATCTAGCCTTTTCAAGGTCATTTTCCAACTTACGTCGAGTTTCAGCTGCAGCCATAGCTATTGAAATTTCCTCTCGAAGAATGGAACACAATTCTGCATGTTCCCCTCTTAATAATCGAGTTTCTGCTTCTAATTTCTGCTGTTCGCTGATTTCTAATTCATTTTGCATATTACCAATACGCTTTTCCAATGAATCTGATATTACGTGTTTTCCTTCCGTTTCTTTTAACATACTTTTCAGAGCAAAAAGTTTTTCTTCAGCTTGACGACTCTCATAGCCAAGAGGCTCTGAGGTATGTGCCATTCGTTTTTTCTCATTAATCCACTCACGATGCTCTTGGATTTCTCTACGTGTTGCTTCTATACCTTGAGCCGTCATATCTAGAACTAGAGCTTTCCGATGAAGTTTTTTACTTATATCTCCGTGTCTTCGTTCAACAGATTTAATTTGTTCTTCGATTTGCTGTGAATCTAAATTACTAACGGAATCTATCACTTGATCTCCAAGCCTTCGAACGTCTTCTAATCTATTGATAAATAAATTTGTTTAATTTTTATTTCAAAGTTTAATAATTTAAATATAGTAAATAAAATTATATAACAATAAAAGTATCGATTTAAGTAATTTAATGTTATCATAATTATAATGTAATTCTAATGTGATATGAATTTTTATCGAAAATATTTTAGTTAATCATTTAAATTCTTCAAAATTAATAAATATGATAATTTGAGTATAATTTGAATTACATTTTTAATAATATTGTTTACCTTTCAGGGCCTTGTGATTCGAATTCAGAAGTAATTTCTTTTAAGGTTGCAATCTTATGATCAATAGTTGAACCGTTTCCCTTTTCAATAACATCCACCTTCTTCGATAATCCATCAAACCAAAATTGTATATCATGAACCTCATTGCGATATTTATGAATCAAGTCTTGAGTTGCTTGCTTGCCAGCAATTGCCCCTATAAGTTCACTCTCCAATTTATCCAATCCTTCTTCAATATCTGCATCTTGACCATCCGGATGTATCAAAAGTTCGGCTTCAGCATGACTTCGACGTTCTCCCATATTTGTTAATAAATCATTCATTGCTTGAAGCTCAGATTGAGCAGCCTCGGTACGTAATTTAGCTGGCCTTGATTTCCATTCCGCGCACAAGGAACGCTGTTGACTTATCCAACTTCTTAGAGTATTCTTTTCATACGCTTGTTCTTCTAGTTCATTTACCGCTTTCGTTACATTACTTAGATGTAATTGCATCTAGAAATATAAAATATTCCACTTTTTTAAAAATAGTTTGTGTAACTTTAAAATAAAAATAAAAATGAAAATTACAGTTAAATTTTATAAAAAATCTAATCTACTCATTTGTTTGAATTTTGTTCTATATTTGATATTTTTGTTTACATTGAAGTTATTTATTTTGGTTTGAATTAAAATTTTTCTTAGTAAAAAATTATATTTAAAAACCGCACTAAATTCATATAAGTTTGCAATATGTTTAAAAAACGTAAATCATTACATTATAAATAGTTAATTTACAATTACCAATCAATTTATACAAGTTCGCGATTTGATTTTGCATTTTGAATTGAAAACAATATTTATTTTGAAGTATAAGAGAATATTTATACTGTAATAAACATATAAACGGAAAATAGAAAATATAAACCTTTTTACATAAAGTGTTTAATTTTTCCAAACAACCATTCTTTTCAATGCTATCAAGAATAACTTGAAGTCGTCGTGTCGCAGTACTGGTTTCACTCTGTAATAATTGCAAAAAATTAATAATAATTAATAATCTTTATGTACAGAATTTTATCTATATAAAATATATCACAATAAAAAACATATTTTTTATTACTTGAAAATATGTACCTGATCAATCAATTCTTCCAAATGGGCCCGAACATCCATCTCTTTATCCGGTATACGAACTGGTTGAACATCAAGTGGACTTCCAGGTCTTGCAACACAAGCAGCTGCAGCTTCATAAGCTTCCACGGCAATTATAAGCCGAGCCTTTTCTCCTTGTAATTTATTATATAAATCTTTAGATGAAACTAAATTATCTTGAGCAGCTTCCAATGTATTTAATAATTTTAGTTGCTCTCTGTCTACTTCTGGTTCATAAACTTCCAGATTTTTTGTAATGCTTTCTAGTGTCTTTTCAAACTCTCGAAATTTAGCTAAGGAATTATTCAAGCATTTATCAAATTGCAGAGCCATATCAAGCAAACAATTGTAACTGTCACGTACATGTTGCAATTGAGTAAGAATCGTTGGTTTAACAGAAGAATCTAATGATTCGTATCTTTCCATCTGTCCCTCACCTTTCCTTTTCACATCATCTAATATATTTTCATAATTTTTAATTTCATTAAGTAGAGTTTGATGTTGTTTAATTTCTTCTAAAAATTGTTCTTCGCTAATAATATATAGTGAATTATATACTAATAATTGAAGAGACACTCGAAGAAACCATTTTTCAGTTTCTTGTAAAGCTGCATGGTATGCGTTGTATTCCTTTATTTCATCTTCAATAAAGTCTTTTTGTCGGTCAACTTGATCTTTTAAAGCTTCCCAGCGAGAAGTCAAAGTTTTTGCATCATTAAGAGTTGCATTGTCTTTGGCCCAATTTGATAATTCAGACGCTTCATTCATTATATGATCAAAATCAGATTTTTTATTATGAACTTCATATGTAACATGCTTGTATTTTTCAAGAAGCATTTTCATTTCACCAAGTTTTCCTTTAGTATCGTGAGGTATTCTTAAGTAATCTTCAGTTTCATCAAGCCACTTTTCAAAACGATCATTTGTATCATAAAAGTCTTCCCATCTACTAATTACCGCTTTAACTTGTGCCTGAATTATATTTAGATCTATACTGAGTTGTTCCCAAATTGATATTAATTTAGACATATCAGTTCGTAGCTCATTTTGCTGTTCTGGAAGTGCAGTATTAATTGCTTTTGCAAATGCAGATTGTAAGGTGGAAAGTAAATGTTGACCTTCGGTAATTCTTGTTGCAACAAGCTAAAATAAATTTTATACAAATCAGTTGTAATATTTTTGTTTCATATATTTAGATTTAAGAATTAGTGTTTTTATGAAAGTTTCAATTACGATTTATTAAACTTAATAAATGTGTTGAATAACATTTTTATTTTTATATTTTGATAGTAATAATAATATTAAATTTTTCCTACTATTTATTGGAAAGATAAATTTCTTCTCATTTTTTATTGGTATGATATACAAAATTTACATGAAATAAATAAATTAAATATATATATGTATATGGGTTTTAATTAAAATTTTTATTAATAAAATGTGAAATTAATTTTTTATGTCTACTTTTGTTTTATTAAATAAAAAAGTTCGCAATATTTATAAAGTGTACAATCATTAATATGACTATTCAATTTATTAATAAATAAATATAACATCGTTAACATCGAATTATTTTTTTAATTTGGAGTTGTATAAATTAAAAAAAATTTAAATAGTTAATAGTTTTCATAATTATCAATCATAAAATAAATAATGTGCTTGCTTGAACTGCATACTCAAGGATTTTAATTAGTTTATTATTAATTGGTTTTTATTATTACTTATTTAATTACCTTTGTTGTTTCAAGTTTATCCTTTGCCCAAGGTATATCACCTACACCGATGCAATCCTGAATTGAACCATGAGCTGTATTTAACCAATCTTCAAATTCTTTTTTTGCTTTTATGAATTCTGTGTGATCAGATAAATTCTTTTCAACTTTGGAGACCAATCCTTGAGCATCTGTTAATAATCCCATATAAATAGATTGTAGTAGAACTGTTTTTTCTCGTACCCAATTACAAGCACTCAATTCCATTAAAATTTCACATTTATCATTCAGATCTTCAACAATAGATTTTTGACTAATTACTTCATCAACTAAAGCTTTACATCGTTTTAAATCTTCTAATGTTTTATTATCCTTGGTTTGTTCTTCATTTATTTTTAATTGAAATTCATTACTCCATTTTTTTATACATTCATATGTTGCTGTAAATTGTGACCAAGTCAAGATACAATGGGAAAACATTTTTTCTGCCTCCTGACAATGTGATTGTTGTTGATTCCAGTCAATTTGTAATTGATTAACATCATGATTAATTACGTCTTGACCTTCTGGTCCAGTATTAGTAAGAACAGTCTCACTAGTTTGAATTACATTACAAATTAAGGATTGCCCTTTCGAAAGTGTACATATCATTTCTTTCACTTTGCCTTCTCTCTCAATGATTTTTTCTTTTTCGCCATGGGTTATACTGTACTGCTGGAGATCAATTTTTGCTCGACGTACCCAATCAGATGCTTCATTATATGCTTGTTGGTAAGTTTCGTGTTCTCTTACTTGTACCTCGAGACTCTGTCATAAGCAAATTTTAATAATTAGTATTGTTTTATTATTATTAGTATTATTTAATAATTTGTAAAGGTTTTAATTTCATTTTTTAACAAATTTCTTAACCAACTTTATAAACGATATGAAAATGTTAACATTTACATTAAATATATTGTTTATTTAAAAATATTCTTAACTTATGCATTTTATTCATCATTTGATATCAATAATTTCATATTTTTATATTAAAAGATTAAGATTTTTATATATAACTGAAATTTATTTATAAATGAAGTTACTCATATAAATATTGGACATTTATAACTATATTTCCCAATTTTTTATTTTTACAATTCTTCACTTATACTTACTTGTATTTTTTGACTAACAAGTTGACGAAGTTCTTGATACTTGTTAAGAGTTGCAGTATATGGGCCTTGGGAAACATTTGAATCGTTAACTAAGCGTAACTTAAATTTCTCTATATTTTCAGTGTGTCCCTGAATATCTTTCTGTACAGTTTTGTATTTTTCAAGTAGAGCTCGCTTTTCACTTAAATCATTTCGATAGACTTCATCGAAGAGAACATTGCTTTCTACTTCTTCCAGCCAATCTGTTATAAGTCGATGCATTTTATTAAGTTCTTCTAACACACCAGCCCGAACAGTTAGTTTTTGTCTTGTTTCATCAACGTCAAATAGTAGTTTATCGAAATCTGTTTTTAAATTCTCTGTGTTTTCTTTTATTTTAGCAGCACCATTTTGTTCAGTATTCATTATAACTTTTTCTTTTAATTCCAGTGCATAACGTAATTTATTTTGTCCTTGTTCCAAGCTTTGACGTATCATTTTACAAGTATGAAGTTTATTATTAACTTCGACTAGTGTATTTGGAATATCTTTGCATTCATTTAATTTGTCACGAGTTCTGTCAATCCAGTCTTGACATTCTTGATATAGTGTGTTATGTTGTTGATGTTCCTATAAAAAAAAAATGAAGAATTTAATATAAATAAAAGTTTATTATGCTGTTGTTACCATTTGAATGCTAAATATTTTTAAAATATTGTTTTTTAATTATATTATATAATGTAATTTAAGACCTGATAATGTAATTCAAGACGTCGCATAATTTCCTTAGCAAGTGAAAGGAGTGCATTATATTTTGTTGTTAATTGTGTAATTGCATTTGAAATACGAGTATCAGCACAAGTTTCTAAAAGCATTTGAGCTCTCATATTTAATTTATCAAGTTCCTTTTGCCAATCAAATAATGTCTGAAGATGACTTTGAAACTGTTCTAGAACATTTTTTTTCTCTTCCAAACTATCTTGTAATTTATTAAAACTTTGAACTAATTTTTCCGTTTGGGTCAACCATTCAGTAGCCTCGGAAAATTGATCTTCGTATTCAGTCCACTTGACTATTCCTACTTCGAGTAGACTCTTCGTATTACTCAACGATTCACTGCAACCAAAAATATTTATTATTCAAATCCTTTTAATTATCATTATTATATTAAATCAATAACACATAAAATATATATTGTATTTATATTGTATAATACTTACACGTAATTGTCATATTCTTCTTGAAGAAGAGCAACTTCTTCTTCAATAATTTCTTTTTCTTCGTCTTCTGCTATTTGACAAGCAAGATTTCCTTGTTCTAGTGCTTTTTCTAGTTTCTTTTGTCCCTCTACAAGTTCACTTTGAAGAACCTTCAACTGAGATATTTTACTAGCCAATGATTCTTTATCACCCGTTGGTTCAGAACATTTTCCAAGTCTTTCTTTAGCTATTCTAATCCATTGAATGAATTCATTACCGCTATCTATGAAAGCTTGATGTTGTTCAACAGTTTCCTTTTGCTTAGCATAGAGTTCCTGTGCCTGTTTACTTAAAGTTTCATATTTGATAGAAATTTCAGTAGCTGGTGTCGCTTGTTGAAGATCTTCAGCTTTTGTTGTCACTGACTGTATCATCGGTTCGAATGCTACAATATCTTGAACTATACTATTCGTTTGCCGTAAATTTGCTTTACG
This sequence comes from Ceratosolen corneri, assembly GCA_030522565.1. Taxonomy (NCBI): domain Eukaryota; kingdom Metazoa; phylum Arthropoda; class Insecta; order Hymenoptera; family Agaonidae; genus Ceratosolen; species Ceratosolen corneri. The sequence continues at coordinate 102,667 of JAPYYT010000029.1, read as the reverse complement.
TTCACCAATAGCTAATGAATTAAGACCTGCAAGACCCTTTCGAGCTTTATAAACTTTTTGTTCACAAACTTGCTGAAGTTTGGCCTCTCTATCATTAATCCATTGCTGTAATTGTGAGTATGATGAACTATAATCTGCCCATTGAAGTAAACTCGTTTCTAAATGTACTTTTGACGTTGAAATTTTTTTTACTAATCGTTCCCAGTCATTTTGAATTTCCTTTAATTGAATAGCAATTTCTTCACGCCCATCGGATCTTATAAAATATAAACAAACAATTATTAAAGTTGTATCTACTAAAATGAATTACGAGGTGATTATATAAAATATTTGTACGCATTGTGTAAAAAATGTATATGAAACAAAAAATACGTTTCGTTTAAATAAAAATTTATGAATCAAATTGAATTATTTTGAAATTGATAATATTACAATATAAATTATACTTATATACTATCAGTTTTAGTTACATTATTAATATATTATTAATACTTATTATTAATACATTATTAATACTTACATTATTAATAATGGTATATATACTAAAAATTCAAGAAATAAGTAATTTAATTTCACCTAGTGTTACGCATAACTTTTTCTCCAGAATTGACAGTAAGATGCACAAGATTTTGACCTTCTTCGCGTTTTCTCATCAATTCTTGAATTTTATCCAATCTCTTTTGAAGTTCTTCGCGACTACTACTAGACGCTGCTTCTGTTCCTTGTCGAATTGTTTGCTTAGCGTTTTCTATCCATTTATTTGTTTTGGCTAAATTCTTTTCGTATTCTTTATGTTGAGCATAATTTATTTCTACCTTTTGCAGAACGTCTTTTGCCAAATTCAACTGCACCTGATATCTAGAATTCAAGTGCCGTAATTGATTGTTGACATAAGTATCCAATGGAGTTGAAAGCAATGCCGAAGCCGACTTATTAAATTTGTCAATTTGATCTTGGCCTTTACTCAAATTTTTTAGAATTTCTTTAACTTCTTTCACCTGTTTTTCCTTTTCTTGTACATTAGACAGAAGTGAATTCTTTTGAGCTTTTATAAGAATATCGAACTGTTGTAACCAATCACTTATCCTTTCATATTCATCTTTAAAGTCGCGCCATTGGCTGACTGTTGCCTCCAATTGATTTTTTTGCTGTTTTATATCATTAAATAAACTCTCAAAACTTTCCGTGAGTGCGCGAATTTCATTTCGAATGATGTTCTGACCTTCTGCACTTGTACTTGCACAAACAACTTCACCAGTGTGTTGCAAGTGCTCGACAATTAGTTCACCTTGAGCCTTCTTCATCAAGAGACTCTGAAGTGGTGCAACAGCATTTTCAATAGCAAGCTTGTCATTTAAAGAACGTTGCTTTACCGACGGAATTTTTTCACGTGCTCGATTTAACCATCCCATTAATTGGTCGTAAGCTTCTTTATAAAGTCGGTGATTATTGAATAATAATTTTCTTTCTGCTAGTAGAGACTGTATTCTCTCGAATAAAATATCAAATCTAGAGATTAAAAATTATAAATGAATGTATAGTTTATAAGAAACGAAAATTTATTCTATTGATTTTATATTGAATTTCATGAAAATATTGAAAAATAATAATAATATTATAAATATTGAAATTATTTTTAAAAATGAGAAAATTAACAATAGCATTTTATTTACTTATTAAGAATTTCTTGTGCTTCGGAAGCCGCAATGCCTTGTTGTCCACTTACGATCATTTCGGCAACTTTTGCCTTTAATCCATCAACTTCAATATTTTCACAGCGCACCTTTTCTTCCAAAACTTTAATCCTTTCTAATTGAGAACGTTTTTCACTCATCGTGGTTTGAAATGGCAAATTTTCCTTCAAAGAAGCTTGTACATACTCTACAGTTTTATTTATCAATTGAATTTGTTCGAGTAAGCCAGCCCATTTATTTATCGAATCGTCTAAATGAGTTTTAGTTTCTAACATTTTAGAAGCTAGTGAACTCCACTGTTCTTGAATTTTTACTACCGCATCATTTATTACTTCATGGCCTGTTGGTGCAGTGTTTGCTAAAACTCCCTGGGCTAATTCTACAATTGTTTGAATCTAATAAAAAAAAAAGATTAAATTAAACGATGAATAGAATTCCATAGAATCGTCAAATAGTAATTATTAATAATTAATTTTTATAGTAGTATTACTTTTGCAAATCCATTTTCTTTGTAAAGCAGTAAGTCTCGAATGAGTTCCATCTTTTTCTCAAGTTCTTTTTGTGATGAAGCACTAAAATCTGCACAATACGCTAATTTATCACGAATTTCGTCGAGCCAACGAATACATTCAGATAGTTGATTATCAAATTCTTGATGACTCATTACGTATTGCTGCCAGCGAGTATTTAAATCTTTTACTTTACTTGATATATGTTGATATTTAATGCCTAATTCGGAAATTTGAGAATTTCGAGATGACTGTTTGTGTAGTTGATGAGCTCGTTCGGTCACAGCGTCAATTTCCAACTCCTTAGCTCGAACTTCTCCCTGTAAGCTACGCAGCTTTTCTAACTGATCTTTTTTTTCTTCTAAAATTGATTTTAAATCTACAGCGTGAAGTTTCATATCTGTATCACGAATCCAAGCGAGGCAGCGTTCTTTAGAAATTTCGAATTCATTCCATTGGTGTAGTTTTGTTTCAAGAGTATCCATAGTTGTTTTTACAGTGGAAACCAATCCTTCCCATTCCTGTTGTGATGAGTCAACTTGTGAGCGAATATTAATTTGTCCCGATTCTAAAGTACCTGGAATAACTTTTTCTCCAAGATTTCTTATTTGATGTATTCGTGGTTCATCTTCGGGCAAACTTTTTAAAAGATTTTGAAGTCTATCAAGATTTGTATGTAACAATACTCGTTCAAGATCAACATCACCCCACATATTAACAGCATTTAATGTTGCATCAAGCCATTCATGAGTGTCAAGAACAGCTTTACTGTATTGTTGATGATCACTTACAATGCCTTCGTATCTGAAAAAAAATAGAATTTCATAATTATTTATTATGTTATTATATCTTATTTATATAATATCAGTATTTTTAATATATTATAATGTTAATATATTAATATTTTATTATATACTATCTGTATATTATTATAATTTTAATGATATTACATATATATATATATATATATATATATATATATATATATATACATATTATTTTATTTTATTTCATTATAATTTTGTTATTAACAGAAATTTTGATATACCAAATTTTCTATTGTTAAAATATGAATTTAATAAGTATTTATTAATAAAAAAAATTTAGTTAAATATTTCTTGCATTCTTGTAAATTATCTCATTAATAAATAAATTATTTATAAAATGTTATTAATAGCATTAATCTTTAAATTCATGCAAATTTCTTGATAATAATTTTATACTATATTAAGTTATATTTTGTATATGATATTTACAAATAAAGATGTACTGGGTTCAAAAACACAAAATTACTTTAATCAATCAAAATGTATTGTATAAAAGTTTACATAAAATCTGAATTAAGAAAAATGCATATAATATTAATTATACCTTTCAACAAATCCAGCGACACGTTTTAATATATTTGCATGTCTCCTATTTAAATCATTTAAAACTTTCTTTATTTTTTCTGTGCATTCAGGAAGACAATCAGCTTTATCTCTTAAGTTAAATAAATCCTGTTGATGAGTTTGAGCATCATGCAAATATGTTCTATAGATTTGCAACTGAGCTCTTTTTTCATCTAAAGTTGTTTTTAATTCAATATCGAATTTGATATCAATTTCAGCATTTTTCAGCCAATTTTCGAAAGATTCATTAGATTCGTCAAAACCAGTCCAGCTCGATAACTTTGCCTGTGTTTCACGCTCAGTTAACTTAATGTTATCATAAAGTGTTTCTAATGCCTGCTGTAGATCCAAAAGTTGTTGGCGAATGATCTCACGACCTTCATCACCAGTACTTGAGTAAAGTTGCTCACCAGCTTCAACTGTACTGTTCATTGAGACAGTTATCAATGACTGTCGAGTAAGAAGATCATAGAGTGTCTGAATATGAAATGAAAGTTCTTGACGAGTGCCAGATAAGTTGTTGCAAGTGGATTGGTATAGTTGCTGAGCCGCTGTTAATCGTTCTGAACATTGTTTATATTTATCAACATAAACCATATGGTCTGCTAATGCTTGATCGCATTTTTTCACTAATTTCTGAAATAATTAATACAAATTACTGTTAAACTTTTGTAAAGATTCTTTATGTGGATTTATAATAGTAACTAATTTTGAAGTTTACTAAATAAAAAAAATTTCTTTCTATTTATATAATGATATTTATAGGAAAAAATATTAGCGACTTATTTTTTAATTTAATAATTTATGAAAATGAAATAATATTTTTTTTTACATTGCAATAATTAGAAATATAATACATTCAAACAATAATTAGATTATTTAAAACATTTCTGTTAAAAAAATTGTTTACTAAATTAAAAATATAATAAAAATAACAATATTAATAAAATTTTTGCATACGTATTTCACTTAAAACTGTTACTAAAATGTCTCCTTTTACCTTAGTAGTAGTTTGAATTGATTGAAAACGTGAAGTTACTTGCTGAATACTAACGGAAAATCTTGATTCTCCACTTATCTGAATTAAATCGGTAGAATCATCGTTCATTTTGTCGAATTCCGCTTCATTTTGACGAAGATGAACCAGCAGCGTCTATAATATCAAACATTAATATTAAAAACTATTATTAAAAATTTATTTTTAAAAACATATGCTTAATATATCCTTACATTCCAAAAGATGTGTACGAAATGCATATGAAATAATAAGATAAATAAAAAAAGAAAACTTATACTTGCAAAAATTAAAAGATATCATTAAACAATTATAAGCATGACGAAATTCGAAAAAGAATTTTGACATGAAAAATGTAGATTGCTGAAATAGAAAATAAAAATGCTGAAATAATTTTTGATAGTCTATATATTGAGCAGTCTTAAAGCTTCCCCATTTCTGAATGCTTAATATATTGCGATAAGATCAAAAGAATAAAGAAAAAGCCTACACAATTTAATCCAAAGAATAAGAAAAGTGAATAGATCAAATGCCATAGTTCGAGCTGAAAAGCTTGAGAGATCGCGGTTGATTCTCTTACTTGCTCGAGATGGTCACCGAGTGCCACGAGTTCCAAGACATCCGCGTTGCGAGATTCCATTACTTTTTGAAGGTCCTAAGTGATAAATTTCAAAAAAACAAAAAACTTGATTCGGTAATTTTATTCAAAATTTTGATATGAATTAATAATCCAATTATATCTTCATATTGAAATATTTGTTGTTCTTTAAAACTGACGATTGACTTTATACAAATCGATAGTATTTTCAAATATTAATATTATTCAATATAAAACATTAATATTATTCATCATTTACCTGATATATTTCCAATTGTTCTTCCTTCTCTTCAATTGTATTTTTCAAACAGTATTTTTTTAATGTCGTTTCTGCTTGTGTTAACCAGTTAAGCAATCTTTCTAACGAATTTTCATATTCATTCCACTGTTGAATTTTTTCTTCTATACAACGGACAGCATCGCCAATTTCATTAATGAATTTCTTACTTTCGAATCTAAATAAATATTTTATAACATTTTTTAATGATTATCGTAAACATACACACACACTCACACACACACACACACACACACACACACACACACACACACATACGCATATATATATATATATTTTTTAATAAAAATCTTATTACCGAACAGGTTTAATTATTTTCTATATAAGTTAGCGTTCAATTGAATAAAAATTTAATGAAATACCTAAGATTATTTAGATCTCTTTCCATCGTTTCATAAGATCTTGGTGAAACTATTCCTAAACTCTTAACTACATGTTCCTCCAAGACATTTAATTTTACTTCTCCTTCATTTAAATTATCTTGAATTTCAATAATTCTTGAGAGTCGAGTTTGTAAAACTGCTTTGTTTCCTGTATAATCATTGTAATTACCCAACTTATCCCATTGTTGTTTTTGATAATCTTTATAAGTTTTCTCTAAATCATGGAACTGTTGAAGAACATCGGCTACTACCTCCATATTTGTTAATTCTTTTAAAGATGTATCCAATAATTTTTCGTATCTCTGGCAAACGGATTTTACTTTATTTTGAATATCTATTGGAGCTTGCGAAACCTGAGTTAATGAATTCGCCTTCTCAGAAACGCCTTCAATGATCCGTTTATGAGCAAGTATTTCTTGATGTATAGTCTAAATAGAAGATAAGTTTTATCAGAAAATTTGTATTCTATCCAAAAATAATTTATATAATTCGCAATTAATGTTGTATTATACATGATTTTAGCATATTACCTTGCATTTCAGCAGCTTTGATCTGATCTCTTGGAGGGAAGATGGGATAGTTGATGCTTCATGTTTAACATTACGTTCTATATTATCAAGCCAAGTAAGAATTTGTTGAAGGGTTTCTTGATAACTTGACCATTGTAATGACTGTAAGCCCTGTTTCTTTTGTTGCTCAGAAATCGCTTCTACAAAAGTGTCCCATCTTTCACGAATACGTCTAATTTGTTGTCTTATAATTTCACGACCTTGCGCTGAAGTGTCGGGTAAAATTCTATCGCCTGCTACTCCAAGTGCTGTCAAGCGATGATTTCCTTGTTCTCGTTCACTCAAAAGTAACTGTAATTTAGAATTCTTTACTTCTGGACTTTCTATCGTTTCTTCAGTCTTCAATGTAATGAGATGTTGTTCTAAAGAAGTTAACCATAAATCAGCATTTGATAATTTTTCTTCGTAAAATATATGGTCATCTACAATGGCTTCACATCGATTAATGACATCTTTACTAAGAGATAAGAGTGATGTATATCTATAGTTATAAAACAGATTTATTAAATTAATATTCACTTTAAAATTTTATCAAAATGGAAATTAAGCTAATAATAACCTATTGCTTATTTGTGATATTAATGGTTTAATTCTTTCAACGCCACTGGAGTTGAGAAGTGCATGTGATCTATCAACGAATCGATCGATTTCATCTTCTTTATTCAAAATTAATTCACGCTTTTCTTTAAAAGTTGCAAAACGTGATTGTTTTTCTATTAATGCTGGCTGAAGTTGCTGATCTCTAAAAGCAGCCTCCATAAAACGGAACCACTTCATATATGATTCTAATGGCTCTTCAAACTCTAGCCATTCTTTCAATATATTATTCTGTTTTGTCTCCACAGATTCTTTTATATGCAATAAGAAGAAATGTTAAATAATAAATATTTATTATGATATAGTATTGTTACTATTTAATAAGAAATATATATAATTGCAAATATAAACGTACCAATATCTTTCAAATGTTGAGCCAAACTGATTTCAATATTAGTAATTTCATTTTTTATTATTCCTTGGCCTTTGGAAGCTGTATTTTTTAAAATAATGGCAGCAAATTCCTTTAGTTTCTTGATAAAATCGAGGCCTTGATTTCGCCCATCTTTGAGAATCGATAGTGTCGTCAACCTTCTGGATATATCAGTTCTTTCACCAGTACAATCATTACATTCTAGAAGTTTTTCTTTTTCTCCTTGAAGCCAATCAGAAAAGGCTTTACATTGAATACTAAATTTGTTATGCTTGTCAACACAATCTTCAAGATTATTTAACAAATCACGTGACTTAGAAACTATATTATTAAAAAGTTGTTTAATGGACTGTAAATAAATATTTAACGAAGTATCTTTTGTTTGATCAACCAATTGTTGAGCTTTTTCACATACAGCTTCAACAAGCGAATGATGAGACATTATTTCTTGATGCATTATTTTATGATTCTGTAATTGGGCTCGTTTTTCCTCTAATGTTGATTTCAATTCTGTATGTTGATGCATTGCATGTTCGACATCACGTAACCATGAAGATAATTGCTCTTGTGATGAGGAAAATTCAGCGAATTGCGTTAAACATTGATCTAATTTTTGTGCTGCTACCTGCAAATCATCAGAAAAAGTATCCCATAATGTACGCAAATTTCTTAGTTGTTGACGAACAATCTCTCGACCATCTGGTGATGTGTGTGTATAAAGTTTTTCACCAAGATCAATTACTGACTCAAATTTAGGATTTTCTTTTGTACGTGTATCTCCGAGGTTTCCTATAATCTTTTGTCGTTGTTGTAGTACAGTAAGATCGCCAACAATTTCACAATGCTGTTTTAATTCGGTGTTCAATTTTTCAATGCAATTAATGAAGTCGTTGTAACATTGATTGAAAGTGCTGTGTTCTTTTACAAATTGTTCATATCGAGTTACGGCTTCTCGAGCTTGATTTTTAAGAGCTTGATACTTTGTAGTTTGCTTTGATATTCTAGTGACTAACTCAGATTCAGCTTCTATATTTTGACTTTTTTCTATAGCTAAATTAATGTCTAAAGCTTTATCAATTATCTCCTGTTCTAGCAACTTCAATTTCTTAAGATGAGATGCCTTGAGTTCTTCTGTACTTTTTAAACTTTGATCTTTAACTTGTGATTCTATATTTTTCATCCAATTTTCAAGCTCTTCTACTATTTTTTGAAACACTGACCATTCATCAAAAAAGCGATTAAGTTTTTCTTTGAACATGGTGCATCTTGTCAAGAACTCATGCCAAATTTTCTTTTGTTCTTTAAAAGCCTTAATTAGATTTTGATGACCTGTAAGTTTAACAAATAATTTTTTAAAAAAAGTTCATATTCTTTAATATTGATATAGTACTTTTTTCATAAACTAAATCAAATATTTCTAGGATTATAATAAATAGAAATAATTATAAATTGATTATTAAACAAAAACTTTACCAGAGATTGATGTCTGTTCCAAAATAATATTTAATTGTTGATTACATTCATTAATAATTTCATTCCCTTGATCTTTTTGTTTCAAAACATTTTCTATTAAAGCAATACTTGATTTCGCTGTTTCACGCTCAATAACAAGATCATCGAGTAACGCCGACGTTTCATTTACCATTGAATTTATCCAGTCCCGCATTTTTTCAAATGTTTGTTGATAAGCTTCGTGATTAGCTACATGTTTCTCTGCGATATTAATCCGATCCTCTAGATCTTCAGATAGTTTATCATAAGATTCGATCATGTTATTAAGCATTGGATTAGATTCATCATCTGGAATTGATTCCAATCGTTCTTGTAGTTGTTGCAAAATGTGCTTATGAGCATTGACATCTTGAGAAATTGTTCTGTATGAATGAAATGCCAATTTTTTTTCTTGTAGCGTTGAAAATAATTCTTGTTTATTACCTAATTTAGTTTGCGTATCTATTACCCATTGTTTAACCTACATAAACATTTAAATTACATTTTAAAAAGCATTATATTTAACTCAACCTTAAATTGCATACAATTATCTTACATACTTGAGAGAATTTATCTTCGAAAGACGATCTATGCATCATATCACTTTCAATTCTTTTATATATGATATTTGCCTTATCTGCTAAAGAATCTAATCGACTTCGAAGATTTTTTAACTCTGATCTTATAGTTTCTCTATCATCCAGATTAATTTTTGAATATAAAGCTTCTCCAGCTTCAGCAGTTGAATTAAAAAGAATTTGACCCCTTTCACGCTCTTCTCCAAATAATTTTAACTCTTTAAGTCTCACTTCATAAAACGTTATTGGTTTCGGACCTGTACTTTCTTCATAAATTTTCAGTTTTTCCTCGGCTGTAGAAATCCAAGAATCTAATTGTTTTACATTCTCTTCATACTCATTGCTATTTTGCTTTAATTGTTTCAATTTTTCAAGATTCTGAAATATAGATTTTTCAACCGCTTCATATCTAGAATATAAATGATTAACGTACTGCTCAACACGAGAGTCTGGACTGACCTAAAATCAATTAATAATAAATAATATTATAAACATTTCAAAAACATAAATATGAATACAAATATAAAAATCGAATACATACATCTGTAATTTGCTTACTGAATGATATTAATTGTAAGATCTCGGTTTTATTTGCTAAGAATGATTGTTTAAACTCGCTAATTTCTTTGTATTTATTTTCAATTTCATGTGGAATTAAAAGTACAAAACTTTCTGCTCTTACTTTATTTTCAGCTCTTTTTAACCAAGATAGAGTATTATCTGACATAGCTTCATATTTCTGCCATGTAAAAATATTTTTTTCAAGAATTCTTTTAATATTTATATAACATAATTTAAGAGTTTCTAAATCTATATGAACTTTATCGCGTTCAGCATGAAGCATTTTCAAATTCTCTGAACTTTCAACTTTTTCCAAAAGTGATAGTGATGTATCTGTTTCGTCTTTTTTTATATCACACTCATTTATATCTGTCTCAACATCTTTTAACGAAGCCAACTTTACTTCCAAATTATATTTATCACTACTCTGCTCAGGTTCACACCACATAACTTTTTCTTTATTTGTAGTAACAATTCGTTGTAACACAATGAATTTTTCACGATAAGATTTCATTAAAAAGGCATTAAGAGTTGCGCTTACCTATAACAACCTTTAATTAGTATAATATAAAAAATAAAAATTGTAATTATATCTAAAGAGAGTGCATTTATCTTAAGTATATATTAAGCTACAATACATCAATAACATAATATAGTAATAATAATATAATACATCGATAGAACAACTAGATATAAGAGACTTCTATTAAATTTAAAATATAAATTATAAATCATTGTATTTTGCAATAAAATTAAAATAGCAATGATAAATGTAAACATAAAAAATAAAAATTAAATTTACTTCATATTTGTACAAAGAAATTTATTTTACAACTTATTATTTTTAATTATATGCTACGATGTAATAAAATAGTCTTATATATCCTGAAAGAGTATATTATCTATACATTTATAAAAAATAAAAAATTTTTTCTTAATAAATTATTTTAGATTCTAATTGTATAAATTTTATTACTTACTTTGTCAGCATGATTAGCAATTGCATCTTGTCGTGCTTGTAATGATTGCAATTCTTTTGGTAAATTTGATTTCGATATTGACGGATATTCTACAGATAATTCCGAAAGTTGTTTAACAGTCTCTTCTAAAATCGAATTACAAGTATATAATTCATTTTTGAGTTTTTTGATACGATTAATTCTTTCCATAATTTTTGAACTTTGTCCAGTGAGATCATCACATTTTATAATTTCTTCACGAATTTTAGATATCATATCACTTGACTGTTTCAAATTTTGACGTATATTTATTTCTTTGTCTGCAAAGCTAGAAGTTAATTTTTCTAATGTATCTGATGACTTATGAATGAGCCTAAATTGTTCATCTAAAAGATTACTCAATGATGTTAGAGTTGGTATAGTAACTCCATGATTGAGCTTTATAAGTTGTTCAGTTTTAGATAATATTCCTTGTCGTAGTAACTCATATACTGGTAATTCTTCTCGAAATTTAAGTAATCTTGCTCTACTATTTTCAGCATCTATAAAACATTCAGAAGCGACATTAAGAGATTCATTAGTATCATTTAGCCAACGTGTCAATTCATGTTTTGTTTCATCTATTTGTTTCCAAATTATTCCTTGGGTTTCGTAAAGTTGAACTTTTTCTACTACATGAGAATATGTATCTTGATATGTTTTATGAATAGTTTTGATATTTGACATGATAGAATTAATGTTGAAACTAGTCATTAAGGAAGCTTCTTTTATAATTTGTTGTATTTTCGAATCCATTTTGTCTAAATATGGTTGTCCTTTTTTTAATGTTTCAAATGATTTTCTATATTTTTCAACGGCTAACGTAGCTTCTGTAATATCATTTGGTATTTCTTTGACAGTATTAGAAAAATTTTTCGATTCATCAATCAAAATTAATAATTTTTCTCTAGCTTCTAAATAATGCTTCCAGCCTAATAAAATAATTAATTTTCGGCATAAAATTTTTTAAAATAAAATTAATTTAATATAGCAAATTTACAAACCTGTTTGAATATCAGTATACTTTTTAATTTGTTCTTGCAAAAGTTCATAAACTTTTTCCCAATTAGAATCGACAGAAGCTAATACATCTTGTATAGTTGTCATAGATTGTTGATCTTCTTTCAATAATTCAGAACCTTCTTGGTGTAAAGTTTCTTTTTCTAACGATAATTCTTGATGATTTTCAATTAAACTAGAAAGTTTCTCAATAGCTGGCGCTAGTTTTTCGCAAGTATTAACATTATATGTTACTTCTTGTAAAGTTGTTTGTGTTCCAATAATAATTTCCGTCAGTTTTTCTTGCAATTTCCTAAAACTATCCCATCTTGTACCAAGATTTTCAAGTTTATCACGTTTTAACATTAAAGAATTGTCTAAAGAAATAATTTGAGTTTCTAAATTGTTTATGAGTAATGAAGCTGTTAAAGGTTTTCCTTGCTTATCACGTATTTGAATACCTAATGCATTATCAATAACTGGTATTTGCTCTTTCCAAGTACTAATTTTAGTTTGAACATTTTTAAGTTCATTCGAAAGTCTTTCACAATCATCAATTGTTAATTTTCGTGCTTCCGCTTCATATTTATAATGATTCAATTGAGCAATTGTTTCATGACTCCAATTTAAAAGTTCTGTCCATTTTTCTAAACCTCTTTTCTTTAATTGTAAATTATCTTCTAATGCTTTATACTTTACAGCAAGTAACGTATACATTTTATCAAGATTCGCAGCTTCTTCTGGTAATCCGCGAGTACAAAGAGATTTTACTTCTTCGTATATTGTTGCAAAGTTAGATTGTTTTTCAGAATACTCTTGGAGATAAGCATGAATCGTTTGTAAATTAAAATCAACATTATCAATATGTACATCGCTTATTTCTGCCGTGTTTTGACGTAAACGACTCATCCAATTTTCAAAATCAGAAACCATTATTTGAAATTCATTTCTAGCTAAAACGGCGTCAGAAGTACTATTAATATGATGTCGGACAGAGTCAGCCAGCTTGCCGACACGTGTTTTTAGTCCAACAATACGACCTTTTAATATAGTGGCTCCTTCAATTGATAACCCATGACTTATTTGATCCGAAATTTGAGTTAGTGTAATTAATTGGACTTGTTTATTAGAAATCTCCTTATTAAGATCCTTTAAATGAACTAATTCCTTTTCTAATTTATATATATCTAACGACTGAAGATTTAACTCACTTAAAATTGATTTCTCAGAAATTTCTAACCAAGCGTGAAATTCATTAATATCGTTTTCAAATGTATTCCAAGATGATATAAGTTTCTCTAATTTTGTTGTATTTTGAACGGCTGTATCGTAAACAGAATTCCATTGACTATGTATTGTATCAACTTCATCAGGTGCGCTTGTTCGATTGCCAAGTTGCTGACTAATTCGTATCAAATTTTCAAGTCTTGGTAGATGCTTAGAACATTGCTGTTCGAAAACTCGAGAAGTATCAAGTATTTCGATTGCTTGCTCGATTGTTGCTGGTTTCAAAGCAAAAGAAGCCATTTCAATTTCGGATTTTTCAATCCATGGCTTGAATTGTTTAATTTCAGTTTCATATTCCTTCCACACTGAGAGATAACGAAAAGCCTTTTCGCGCTGATCAGTGATATTTTGATTTAATGAATTGACAGATGATTTTAAATTCTTAATATTGGCGTATAAATATTGTGCTTCTGGCTTCTTATCATTATCTAAATAATATGGAAAGTATTAATTAATATATAATTAATTTATAAACATCTATAAAACATTATTAATATTATTATAATTTCTACCTTTTATAAGAATTCTTGATTCTTCTTCAATTTCTTTTATAGTTGTTATTTTTTCATGAACCTGATTATATAAGATTTCTATTTTAGATACTCTTTCTTCTGGAGACATTGCTAAAGCTTTGATATCTACTATAGATTGAGGTACGATTTGAGATGTCCAATTATGTAAGTCTCCCATTTTTGATTGAAAATTTGTCCATTCCGTCTGTAGAACATGTAATTTTTCAACTCGTTCTTCTACTTTGATTGATAAATCATTGACTTTCTCTTCTACAAATGCTATTTCTTCTTTCAGCTTACACTCAATTTCAGGAACAGTAATTTTAGCCATATTTAAAAACGTTTGGTGTAAATTTTTAACCATATTTACTGCACTTTTTCGAATAAATAAACTCAGTTCTTGTTGATGTTGTAAATCTGTAGAAACTTGAGATGAATTATAATAAGTAGCCGATTCTAATTGCCTAAGATCTTCTTCAGCTTGTGCTATCAATTTGAAAATTTCATTTTTTTGCTCATCATATGTATTCCATAGTTTTTGTGAATTTTTCAATGTATTCAAAATTTCAATATTTTGACCGTATGTTTCATTCCAATTGATTTCCAATTGTTGAACCTCAGATGAAACAAAGTTTGGTGCATATTGATCTTTAAGGAGATCCTTTCCACGTTGTAACATACTAACTATATTTGCTCGTTGTTGCTCAAGCTGATTCAAGCAGTTTTCTTGATGTCTTAATGCTTTTCTTAAACTTTCAAGACTTTCTAAACCAGATACTTCAGTAGTTTGGTCACGAACTTTATGAAGAAGTGTACAAACTTCACGTACTTCTTTTCTGTATGTGTAACTTTTCGAATAAATATCTGTTTTCGTCATTGTTATCTCTATAGTTGGTATAAGATTTTTATAACGAGTAATAAGTTGTTCAAGTTTATTTTGCTCTGTAGTAGCTTCGTGATCAGAGCGATTAGATATTAAATTATCTAATGTTTGAACCAACCACTTCATTTCTTCCCGTTGTTTATCAGCTTCTTGGCATACTTTCTATAAACAATATATTGATAATTCATATATTTAATTTTGTATACTTATCAATATTTATTTTTCTTTGTGAAATACATTTGAAGCTTCTAAATACAATGTTATAGTATTAAATTATTGTTCTTAAAATTATATTTACCGTACAATTTCGAAGCTTAGCAAGCAAACAAATTATAAGTAACAATTTGATTTATTTTTAATTTAATAAAGAGATATTCATGTGTAATGTTTTACCTGGAAAATTGATTTTTCCTGTTCAAATTCTTCCAGAGAAGATACTTCATGTAACATTGTCCTTAAAGTTTCATCAACATGATTCATCCATGTTACCATTTCATCAAATCTATAATTAAAAATAAATAAAATTATTTAAATAATTGAAAAAAAATCTTATTAATAATGAATGATGAATGTTTCATCAAGTTATGTATAACAATGACAGGATTATTAAAATATAAGTAGAAAAATTGTATACCTTTTTTTATAAGCAGCCCATTGTTGAGGTACTTGACGTAATTGCTCTCGAAGTGCTTCAATTTTTATAGAAGTTTGCTCCCAACGATGCTCAGCATTTTGTGTCATTTCACTCAAGCTCATATCATCTGCTTGAATATTCGAATAAGCAATACTAATCTTCTTCAGTGTTTGTAACGACCGTTGAGCTTTAATTAACATTTCACGATTTACAAAAAACTCTTTATTCCTCATTAAAATACAGCCAAAATCTTCATTCTTAATCATTGCTTGCTGCTCACCATTAATTTCTATTTCAATTTCTTTTATATATTGGGAGAACGTTATTTCATCGAGGCGGAATTCAAGTTTCATTAAATGTAGTGGAGCAAATGATAAGACATTCTTCCATCTTTTTTGTAATGAATTAATAGTTTCATTTATTGGAGTTTGATGCTCTAAAGGTAAAGCATTCCTTAAATCCTGCGCTACATTAACGAGATCATGAATCCATCTTTCATTTACTTTTTCAAAAAAGTTTTTATGATACTCAACAGATTGACGATTATCTATATTTCTATCATTAATAAGAGATTCTGCTGCTGAAAGCCATTCAGATAATTGCCTTTCACAATCTCGAAATTTCGACCAGCAACGTACGGCTTCTTGTAATCGCTGTTCCCATATTTGAGCTAATTGAGAAACTCTGGAAAACCGTTCGTTTAAATCGCAAAGCATGGAACTATTTTCAGTTTTATCAAGCTTTTTATGTGCATCAACGACTTTAACAATATTACTAACAACTTTATTTTTTGACTCCAGCATGGACTTGTAATAAAGTTTCCTGGAGAAGAATGTCTTGTGTCTTTCTAATTGTAAAAGAGCTAAATCTCGACCACCAGATAAATTATAATTATTAAGTAATTGCTCTGCATCGTCTAACCATGTTGATATTTCTCGCTGCCCAGCTTCTAAGGATTCTTGTTGGACTAAAATTTGATGATATAAATGTAACTGCATAGGAATTGATGCTCGGACCCTTACTAGAGTTTCTTTTTCTTTTTTCAATGTATTCATCATTTTATCAACCTCTTCTCGAGATAAATCCTGAATAAGTGTTTGAAACTTTTTACTAACATCTTTAAAAAGTTCTTCGATTCCTTCGATTTCTTTGTTAAAGTTTTTAAGGCGATCACCATAAGCTTTTATTTTTTCTGTAGACGTTAATTGTGATGTTGAAAGTACAGTTTCAACACTCTTTAACCACTTTTGAAGATTTTCTATACCAGATCGATAATCTTTCCAATTTCGAAGAAGATCTCCAGCATGCATGTATTGTTTAGTATCTTGAAAAAGTCGTTCCCACCTCATACTTAAATTACCGTAATATTTTTTTAAACTAAAAGCAACCTAAATGACGTGGAATAAAAGTTAATAATTTATTATAAAAGCATTTTATTATTGTAAGGTACAAATGATACTTTTTAATAAATGTTGTAAGAGAAAATTTGAATAAATCGTAACATGTATTTAAATTAAGTCATAGAATGTTGTAAAGCTATTATTATAACTTATTATATACACGTATATTTTACTTACTTGATCATCCGAGGTTGCAATTAATAACTTAATTGTATCTGAAATTTGTTGATATTTATCTTTCCAAACAGAAATATCTTGGAAAAATTCCATTTTATGTTCTTCTGGAAGACTGAGGGTTGGCTCTGCTTCAATTAACCATGTTTCAAATTCTTTCGATAATGCAGACCATTTTTGCCAAGAAGTAACAACTTCTTCCAGCATACTTTGTACACAACGTAAATCTATCGAAATGTATTTCCATTTTTCTTCAGTTTCTCGTACAAATCTATCAACATTCATGCATTCTTCGTAATCTGAAAAATGGCATACGTTTTTCTATAAGACACTTCGATATAAATTAAAATAATTGATTAGAAATTCAAAAATATGCATTATTTAAATTCAACGTACCAATATCACCTTCTTTTTTATAATCTTCAGCAACTTGTTGCATATCTACATAAGCCTTTTGAAATTCTTGGAAAATCCTATTTTTAGAAATAAACTTTTTATACTGTTCTAACATATGATGAACTTCTTCTTCACTACCATATTTTATACTCCAATTTTTGAGTTTCATTTCAACAAGATAAAGAAAGGCCACAAGACAACATTTATGTTCAAGGAATTTTAATTGTATTCGTTTTTTAGCTACACAAGATGGAAGACTTTCCAATCTAAATAGAATATTCGTTAATTGTTCATTTGATGCATGTTTTGTTAGTAATAAGCATGATTGCGCATGGTTGAATTTTTCAAGAATACTAGAATGATCTGCAAAGAACTTTTTGTGCATTTCGAGCTTTTGAGAAATTATGCTCGCAGTAGCTTCTGTCATCTCTTCAGGTATATCATCGTCAGAGTGCAAGAGAGATTCACCGTGAGCAAGCCATCTACCAACTTCACCTAGTTCACCAGGTAGTGATGAATCAAGTGACCATAGCCATCTTAAAATCTAAAAGAATAAGATTACTATTTACATGAATTGTTTGGTTAATTTAAAGTAAATATTTTATTAAACAAAAAAGATTTGAAAGTATTTTAAAAACGTGCTTATATTTTTATGAATTAAATCAGTATAACTGTTTTAGTAATATATAAAGTCCTGTAACATATTTGATGATGTATAATAATTCATTGACGTTAATAATTATACTAATTCAACTTACAAGCATCTGTAACGCTTTCCATAAATTCTGTATATGTTTCCAAACTTCTCGAGATATACTCGTTACACTTGCAGTGTCGATTAAATCTTGTATTTTGTAGTAAATCGCTGATTTAGCATTCATTTCCTCTTTAAACTTAAGGTAATCCTAAAAGATCATGTAATAAAAAATGTGAGCTTCATTGTTATCTCATAAGCAAATTAATTTTACTTTTAAAGTATAAAATAAATTAAAAATTTAATACAAATCTTAATTTGCCAATAACTTACTTCATAATTTTTTGAAAATTCATCATTTCTATCTAACTGATCGAAGCATTTTACTTTTTCAGTGACCCACTGCAATAGCTGCTCATATTCGCCGTAAACCGATAAAAAAGAATCCGATCCTATACCTTTAGGTTCAGGATACATATGAAGAAATTGAGCAACGTATGTCATGATACACTTCTCATCGGGTTGTGGTACGTCTACGTCCTCCGGATCTAGAAGACGAGCGATACCTAATTCATTTTCAGCAACATTAAAAGCAGTCTCAAGTCGAACCCTGTTTGTCGTTTTTCTCATTGCTGGAACATTAACTAAGTTTTTCTTGATAGCATCGATAATACCCAAGAATGCATTTCCATCTCGCCAGCTTTCGCCGAAATCTCGCACCTCTATTCCCAGATCCCTATTGATTTTCAAAATAGAACAATACATTACTAATAACTATATCTTATGTGCTCATGATGAATTATATAGTTTATATATTAACTTTGGTAAGGCATTGGTAACCCATTGTAGTAGAGTTTTGCGAGCTCCTTGTTTCCACTTCTCGTTATTTTGGCGCTTTCTCTCGCTTGACACTGATCCTTGAGTTCCAACACTTTCAAGACTACTTTGACTACCCCATGTATGACCGAGGTATTCTAGAGCTCGAGCGTTTTCTTCAATCTAAAATGTAGCCATTATTAGTTTAGTTCCAAATGTTTTATATAAAATAACAATAAAACATTTTATTTTCATTACTGAACGTGCACTGATACAAAATTTGCCAAATCATGCAATGCATAGTATGTATATAAAGATACGACATAAATTACATTTGTATTTTCAGTGTACTTAGGTCTTACGTGTATGTGTACAGGATTACTCATCCTACAGCAACCCTTCGATCGTAACTTGTTTTTGAAATATACAGGGTTAACATTGTTAGTAGATATTTAGGAATAAATAGATAGATTTCAGTTTTATACTATTAGTGATTTAATCCTTGAAAAGTTCTTATTAATAATGTTTGTTAGTTTATAATTATTAGCTTTCTTCTTTCGAATTATTTTTAATTTCATTTAAATTTTAAATTAGATAATGTGAATTAGTCAAAATAATATTAATTTCAATAAAAATAAAATTTTTTAAGAGCAAAAAATAATATTTAAAAAATATATTTTATGTGTACAATTAACTTTGTTATAACAAGTAATAACAATGATTTTTTTGAGTTTGTCTATATACTGAGAAAAAATTTGGATACTTTATAAACTATGACTTACCAAACATGAAATTTATATAATCTATATTCCTTTTTATTTCATAAAAATTGTGAACAATATAATATAAATTTTGTATGCGCGAAAAATTAAAAAAAAAGTATATTCATATAAAAAATAAAATAATTCTTTTAAAATAGATTACTAAGTATAATGATAAATATAAAGTGTTAAATAAGTTTTATTTAATTAATTTAATTTATTAAAAAATGAAATAATAATATGTACTAAGTCTTTAATAAGGTTAGCTCATTTTAATGTATTAAAAAGATTATATTTCCATTTTTATTATGTTAAAAATATTGGGCAAAAAGTAATTGGATGTCTCCTAATACTAGACTATTACATAATTATAATTGATTTTATGAATAATATTTTCAATTGCTTAGCTAAATTAATTATTTAATGTTTTGTAGGAGCCTAAATAATTTATCCATAGGAAACTAATATTATCAATAATTATTAGTAAAATTATTACTTTATGTATATAAATTTAAATCATTGCAGTTAAAAGTTAAGATTCAATGGTAGATATACACATTACTTAAGTATAATTGTTTAAGCTTAAAGTAATTTTTATAGTAACTACTTAAAATAATTGATTATATTACATAAATTATTTAACGTTATATTTCAATTTTGTAAAAATCATTATATATAAAATAAAAATAATAAGAAAAAAGTTTATTTCTTATAATTACGTTTTACCCTACTTATTTTGAATCAATTTTTGTTGATTGAAAACTTATTAATTATATTTAAATCAAAATATACTAAAAAGGCAATAAAAAATATTTTATTTTAACACATTTTTTATCTCAATGATTAATTATTATTAGAAATTATCATACGCTATATTTTGTCATTTCTGATGTTAAGAATATCAAATAAATTTTATTATTTTACGCTCAAGCTTGATAAAATAATATAATAATATAATTGAATAATTATTTTGACAAAATTTGATTGTTTTGAAAACAGTAATAATCAACCTTTACTCATTTATTGAACTACAATGTTAAATTCGTGGTAAACTCTCCAATATTTTTTACATACAAAATAGGTCTTTGAACTAACTGTTAGATAGGACTTTATAAAACGTGTAAAATTATAAAATATGAAGAGAAATAAATAAATAAAGATAAATAAATAAATATTGAAAATAATTTGTATGAAATATTATTTAATATTTAAATATTCATATATTTCTATATTATAAAGTTTCACTTAATGCAATTTTAATAAAATAGTATAAACATTTTTTCTCAGTAACTTGATTTATTAGTTTTAAACTGTACATTAATTGATTTAACTTCTACGTGTTTGAAGCGTTAAACTACCAAGCGGCTAGCGCAATATTAAATTTATGTCAGACTATATTGAAACATATTTTAAACTTTTTGTAATTAATCAATTGTTTAACAATAATATTTACCTGAAAATATAAAATAATAGTCCAAATCAAACCCAAGACTACAGGTGGTCGCCCATCAACCAAATCAGAAGAATTTATATTTACTAATTTGATCTGTAAAAATAATGTATTAAAATATATTTTATTTAGCAGGCAATAAATAAAATTATAGTGAAATTTACTTTTTTACTCTGCAAAAATTGAAGTGCTGTATTCACGTTACTTAAAAAGTGAGGTCTTTTTAAATTACGGCCTTTTTCCACTGACTATTAATTGAATAAGAAATATATTAGAGACAGAAAATTGATTAAAATAATTAAAATAATATTTTAAATGCAGTTTTTACTAATTTTTCTCCGGATAATACTTCTAATAAGGCAAGTAGGAGTGTTCCATCCTTTAAATCATCTATCAAATCATTAACTCGAAGAGGCGGGATACGCTAAAATGAATACATAAAGATGAACAAAATTAATAATACATAAAATAATAGAGTTTAATACATAATATAAATTTTTAAATAGTTGTATTCGAAATAATCAATTTTTATGATTAAAAATATAATTTCAATGTAAAAATATTATACTAAGTTTATTGAGGTTATACTGAAAATAAGTGTACTTAAAAAAGTATACTTAAAATAAGAAAAGTGTAAAATGAGCTTAGAATCAGTTATTTCTTTTTGCTATAAATTGTACAATTTATACTATATTGAATTAGACTATCGGTCAATAAATAATAAATGCTGATAGATTTTTTTACTTATATATATTATATATATAACATTTATTTTATATAATATAAGGTTAAATATAATAATTTTTTAAAAGTATATTAAAGAAAATAAAATAATAATGAATAATTTCCAAGTATAGTATTGGTACTAATTTATTATATATTCAATATTTTATTCTGATTATTATAATATATTTATTTTCTTTATTAAAATAATAATTTAAAGATTTAAAACATAATATGATTAAACAAAATATGAAATTACATAAATTTTGAATTCTCACCATTTCAATAAAACAAATTTAAATATAACTGATACTACGTTTTTTAAATATATAATGCAACGATATTTTATTTTATATTTATTGGATTCCACAATTATGACAATAATATAAAATTCTAAAAGAAATTCATTAAATTTGTGCCAAATTTGGGTTAAGAAAAGTTACAAAAATTCGAAGCAAATATAAATTACTGTTTTTGAACAATAGAATTCTTAATTATTAAGTGTATTAAGAGTATTAAGTGATATTTATATTATAATTTTATAATTCTATTATAAGATTTAAATGAAATTTTTAACAATTTATATATCGAATTATATTTTGTAATACAACAACTTTTCTATTCAATAGTTTCAAACGAATAATTTATAATAATTATTATAAATATTATTATAGTATTTATATGACAAAGTATAATTATCTGACCAATAAATAAGTGCATAATTTCCTTAATTCTAAAGAATATAAATGTACCAATATAGAAGTAAAATTTAAAAAAATGTTTATATTTCAATTTACAGGGATGCATTAATGTTTTATAAATTGATGAAAATATTGATGTTATTTAAAACTACTAAAAATGTCTGTATATTTTTCTATTAAATTTTTAAAAAATAATTATCATTACTTTTTAATATCTTTAATTAAAATAAATGCAATTCTTCTTTTATTTTTACCGTTTGAAATTAGTATACCTAAATCATTCAATTACTATTTGTGAATTATATTTCATATATCAATTACGTATGAAAATTAATAAACAGACTAAGAATTTCATTTAATTTTTCTTTAGTATATAATATAAACCTAATTTAACTTGTCTAATTGCGTTTTATACATTCAGTAAATAATTATTGAAAATAAATTAAACATCACTTATAAAAATTATAACAAAAAATCAAATAAATATCAGTTATATCAGTATACATTTTTTACAGAAAATTGAATGTTGTTTATCAAAAGTTTCATGCGTATAAAACATGTTTATAGCCACAGTTTTCTGTACCTGACATCTGCCGTTTCGATGAATTTAGTTTTGAAGGATCTGAAAGGAAGGAAATTAAGATCATAAAAGGAGATAGAGTAAGATAAGTCATGAACAAAGCCCGTTAGAAATTACAATCTTGGTCGTGTTCTCGAACTAACAAGTTTTCGATTTTGAACGTAGTTTTCTTGTAACGTCCAATATACTGCATCTATACTACGATTAGGAAACATTAGGATCATGAAAGGATATGAGAAGGAAATTGAGCTTATATAATCAATGGATTAAAAAGTTTTGTCAGTTATTATGACTTGCCCTACCTTTCGGCGGATTATTTGCGGCATCACAAGTTCAAAGTTTTAAAAGCAAACTAGTGAGCGCTTTTCGTTAATTATTTCAATAGTACAATAGCTCAGATAAATATAAATATATATTATTTGAACTGGTTGCGATTTAAATTTTAAATTTTTATATAAATATTTTTCTTTTTAGCAACGTAACTACCGACTGAGAAAAATTCAAATAATTAAAAGAATATTACTACCCTTGAAAATTTATTGCAAAATTATAATTGCAAACCATCAGAATTATGAATATTTAAATTAAATTAAATAATAAAAAATAGAAATAAAATGTTTCGTTATTTAATATTATATACAAATTGCACATGAATTTATTTTTATTAACATTATTTATAATACATATAATATATATTAAATTAATTTTAAGATAATAATTCCAAATATAAAGATAAATGTATAAATTGTTGATATTTTTATATAATAAAGTTGGACTTATCGAAATACTAAAAAAATAGTATATAACTTATGTTTTAAGATAAAATTCGTACGTGTTTTAAGTTAATTAATTATAAAATACAAGACAGACATATACATATAAATATATATATTAATATATGATAATTAATTGTTTTATATATTAAAAACTATATTAATTTTATTATTATTAGTTTTAGTAATAATAGTTTTCAAAACAAAATAAAATAAATTAGAATAAAACAAAGTTGATTACTCAGAATAATCATAAATATTATAATTATACTAAATCTATCTAAGTAAATTATAATATTCCATACATGTTTATTAAATCATCACAAATATTGACTATTAATTCAGTATGGAAACCTAATGAGTGGAAATGCATTATAAAATATTAACTTCTTAATATGTTTCATTTTAAAAATTAAATTTGTTTTGAAAATAATTTCCAAAAATTGAGTAATGATCAATTTTTATAACTATTAAAATTTTAAAGGTTTCATTAAAAAAATATAACATTACCATATTGTATTTAAACTATTATACTAAGGTATTTTAGATTAATTTGAGAAATTTCAAAACAATTTAGATCAATTTGAAGGATTAAAATGTTCATTGTAAAAACAGTATATATTTTAAATGTAATAAGTTTTATTTTTCTATTGAATAACATTGTCTATATGTAGGAATTGATCTAATTTTTTTTTCAATTCATAGTTTATTTGTAAAGAATTTTATCTTTTAATATTTTACTTAATATTAAAATTTTATGTAGTTAATATATAGTTATTTCTTTATATATTTCATAAATAATCTTGAAAATGTTTGTCAACTTTTATATTTGCAATTAAAGAATAAAAATCAGTTATAAACATATAAAGAACATTTATTGAAAAAATTTTTTATAAATGTGATGGTATTGCCTTATTTACAATAATTTCTTAAGAATCATATTATAATTTAATCTTTTCACATTTGATTAATAAATGCATTTATTAACCAAAATTTTTTATGATACTACTATTACAATAAAATTTATTAACGTGTCCTAGAATTTTAATATTAACTACATTCATTTATTTATTTAAAATATTATATATTAATTAATAAATCAATTGCTTTTACTTTTTTAGAAGACTGTAATATTTTAAAGTAATATTATATACATTATTTTTTAATGCGAATAATGACTAAATTTCATGATATGTTAGTAAATCTTATTTCTTTATTATTATTATTATAAATGGCACTTTCTTATTTAATTTCATTTGAAATATAATAATAATATATAGACATTACTTAAAAATTAATTTTGTATATGGTATTGCATTAATATAAAATACGAATCAATTGTTTAAAAGATATGCACTACTCATGTAAAAATATTATTTTTTTAAATGTTTTTAATTAAATACGTAATATCATATTATAGAATTTTAAATTATAATATTCACCTTAGATAGGCACGAATTAATCCAATTGATAAAAGTTTTCTTTTGTACACGTTCTTGTTCATCTGAAATATAAAATATGTGAACATTAATAATCATATCAGTTTACTATAATTTGATTATTAAAAATAATTCTAAAAAATATAAATATAAAAAATATAATTATTATAATTTTACTAAATTTAACTAGCTAAGTTACAATGTATATATTGTTTAAAAGTCACAATACGGACTATCAATTCATAGTATGAAAGTATAATGGACAGATATGTGGTTTTAAACATAAAATACTGAATACATATTATTTTAAAAATTTAAATTCGTATTAATGTAATTTAAAAAGATTTTATAATGAAAGTAATATATTCGTATATTAAAAAAATATAAACTCCAGTATTATACCTTTTAAAATAGATTTTTATTTATTATTATTGAACTATTAAATTTTAAAATAATATTCAATATTTTGTAATTGAATGAATTTGCTATTGTTTAATTTTATGAAGCATTACTTGGAATGTGACATTTTGTAAACTTTATTTCATATTATTACATATATATCTTATTTCTTTAATATATTTAGAATTTATCAAATGTAGTTCTATATTTATAAAAATTATTTTAATTAAATACAATGTTCATGCAGTATTACAAAAAGTTTAAAGAAGTAATTATCAACTTTAGATTCGATTTACTTTCATATTTGATATCGAATATAAGCCTAATGCTTACTTTTTGTAATTTTCTTTTATATATGCACTTCTTGCATATTTATATACATATGTATGTATGAGTTGTTAAATCGTATGATGTTTTTAGCTTCCAATA
The DNA here is from genome assembly GCA_030522565.1 of Ceratosolen corneri. Classification (NCBI taxonomy): domain Eukaryota; kingdom Metazoa; phylum Arthropoda; class Insecta; order Hymenoptera; family Agaonidae; genus Ceratosolen; species Ceratosolen corneri. The sequence continues at coordinate 76,562 of JAPYYT010000029.1, read as the reverse complement.
ACAATCTTAAGCTTTAATAATTTAATGACAATTTAATAACAAACGCCTTAATAACAATCTTAAGTTACGTTCTCTTTTAATTTATCGACACAGCAAAAGATAATCAGTTTTTATTCTCTTATGTTATATTATAATTATCATTTAATATTAATTTCATTACGTTCGAAATGTGTACGACGACAAGACAAGGATAAAAATGCGAAAGCACGCTTGTTGCGAAGAAAAATAATTAATTATTCGAAATTATTCGAGTGTTTATAATAATTATTTGAAAAATGAAATTGCTTGTGTTCTATTCTTATTAACTTCTGGTAGTATTTTAAATTATATTATTATTTTTAAATGGATTATTTCTAGAAAAATTACATGTAAAACCTCGGTATAATTTTTTTCCATTCTATTTGAATAAACTTAATTTTTTAAATTAACTTTTATTTTTTTAATTGTTATTCTTCAAATTAGTTGTCAAGCCTGTTTTTCAAATATATCTATTTTTACAGGCTAGATACAGTTGGCCTTCGTGAACGTATAAGTTTTCATTACTTGAGCATATATATGATGATCAATATATCTATATACGGCTAAAATATTATGTTTCATAATGATTGAATATGATTATAATATGTCTTGTATATAAATCGTACGTAATTAAATATGAAAAGCTTTTACTATTTAATCATACACTTAATAATTTTATTAATTTTTAGTATTTTCGGTGAACCGTTTTTATTAAACATCAAATAAATATTAAGTAGCTTCATAAAGATGTAATGTCGGAAACTATTAACACGCGTTTCCGATTTCCCTCAAATATATCACGTCTAAGGTTTTGACGTAAGATTAACTTATGGTGTGCATGCAACATCACTCCGCAAAATCCAAGTACTTCACACATGTTGAATAATAATGTATTGTCTACAATACTTGCTTTCACTTAGTCTTGCTATATTAACAGTAATAATTTGCATAATTTTTCACGTATATTTCACGTATTTATTCATTTGCAACCATATCACAATTCTTATATATATTACGTTATAGATTATAGATTACAATCATATTACAGATTGAACATGTGACGTAATTTATGTTTTTATGCATATAAAAAATATAAAATATTATCAAGTTTTTAGTTTTACAAATTCATTTAAATCAATAGCCTCGATCAATTCCATAGATATCTGAATGTTAAAATCCTTATTTATTCATTTTCATATCATTTACAAGATTATACTCGTTTTTAATGTATATTCTTTCTCAATATTTGCTAAGTTCAGACAGACAGAGAGTAGTTGTAGTTCAAATTAATCTTAAAATCAAAGTGAATTTCTTATAAATTTACAATCTATTTAATAATGACTATTCAATTTTAGTGCTTAAACTTATTTACAATGTTTATTTGCATAATATATTTTTATTTCATATATAAATTGTATTTATTTAAAATTTTAGTTTTATTATATGATCATGAAATTAATTTTATACCAATTCATAAAAAAGTATGGATAATATTAAACGTTGATAAGATATTCATATATATAAATACTTTTTATACTAAAGAACTGTATATTATGATTCGCATTGGCAAAGTATCGATAGAATATTTGTACTTATATTAAATTCATATTATTATTTTAAAAGGTATTATAATTTTACAATATTTATGCATAACGTAGAAAATTATAATTGGATGGTTCGGGTACTTTCACTACTTTGTCTGCAACTCGACAAGTTTTGACAAGGCTTCATTTAGAGAATCCAATTAAGAATTCTAAGATAAAAAACGATATTCCAGAATCGATTTTTTATTTGGTAGTTGCCTTTTGTTAATATTAAGAGTTACCTATTATTGCTGTTTTTGAAAATTTTGCACTAGCTTGTAAATAATAATAAATATCTTTTCAACTACTGATAAATATTTTGTTGAAATAAGATCTGTATATGTATTCTTTTTAAAAATTCAACAACGAATTGTCAATTGTTTTATTATATATATAAATTGTATACATTTAAAAAATTACTTTTAAGCTTCTAATAATTTCATATTTTAAATTTCATATTAATTACGAAGATAAATATTTATTTAATTTTAAAATAGTTTTATTCATTTACAGCCAACGATTTAAATGTTAAAATAATCAATCAGAACGAAAAAATTATGCTAGATATATCATTTGATTGGTCATATATTAGATAAAAAATCAAATATGTGATATTTTCTATTAATTCAAAATAGGCAATAAAACATAAAACGAAATTTATCGTTGATTAACATTTTACAATAAAGCGTAAATTATTAAATTAAATAAATTTCCATTTCATATTAATAATAGTAAAATAATTAAATATCATTTATCTAAACGAAGAAATTTATATCATAATTATATAATTTATATTATAATCTGTATGTTGCCACTGTGTACATATATTTATTCTCACTAATAGATGAATTATCTTGTATCCAATTAACAATTACATAAACACTTTTTGAACATACATTACGTTTTCAAGGCGAATGTTAAGTAAAGAAATAAAGAATTTTACAAAAAACGACAGTTACTACATAAATTCTAAAAAAGTAACGTGATTCGCAAATCTGCCCTTATAATATATATATATTAATACGACCTTATTAGTGTATTTACACATGATTAACACTGATTACAATAGCACTTACGTCCAGGTTCGTTAAAAACACTCTCCCACTCGCTCATCGAGGTAGTTTTCAGCAATGCGTCACTGGAAATTTTTACTGCCTTGTATCGAATAAGATCAAGACGAAGCCACAAACGATTCGTCGATGCGGACTGGAACGCCGTCAGGATAGAATAGAAAGAAAGAACGCGGTAAATTCTGATATAAGGCCTTGTTTCCTCGTAATCCCTTCAAACGTTACAGCCCCACAACGTATAAAGTGCACCACAGACTGAATTCTCCAATTGGACCCAACTGACGTAAGAGCCTATCGGATTACCCAGCGATTCTAACATCGCGCCTCGGCAGATTGAGCATCGACGATATAACGCGACAAAAGTATATGTGTGAGTAAACCAAACGCACAGAGGTACCTGTGCCTTTAGAGGTAAAACGAGATTAGCGGGTAGTTGACCGAGGTGAGCCGATACCGTGTTATGGAAGAATATAATAAATAGTCATGCGTTCGTCAGATATTCTATCTTATAAATTATCAGTGTTTGTAAATACAATAACCAATAAATGTTTTTATGGCTTTTCACATTGTCATTTACATACGCATAAAAGTTATGTAATAAATAAATATTGATAAATAGACTTGTACCTTGTCAAATTGAAAGCTTGTAATTAAAAAAGTTTAATAATAAAAATAAGCTGGATAGCGCCTAAAAGATATATTTTTAAAAGATGTGTTTTTAAATTTAACAAATTTTATTTGATATTTTAATATTCCACACATTAATTTTATTATTATTAATTCAGTGGTAACAATTATTTATTATTAATTTTGTTCTATTAAAAAACTTTAATCATGTGAAAAATAAGGCTTTTAATAAATTTAAAGTTTTATTTAGATAGAGTAAACAGATTATGTGTTTGCAGTTATGTAATTATACCTTTTTAAGCTTATTGTACAACTAAATTAATTTAAAAAATACCTTCTAATGTATTTTAAATTTCCTGTATGTCATAGAAAATAAAAGTTTATTATTCTTACTAATTTACAACTTGATTATAAGTGCATTAATGTTCCATTTTAATTTCAATTTGGTAACAGTAGAAAATTTTATGTTATGAAATAGTTTATTCATATTTATTAAAAATACTATAGATTTAAATTCTAAAATGAAATAAATTTAGATTTAAATAGTAATTTACAATAAGTGTATAGAATAATAAAGAAAAGTATTTTCTACTAAATTACATTTTCATTCATTTAAATAAAATATTGATATATAAAAAATTTCAATAATATTCTGATTTTCAGAAATCATGGTTTTATTAAAGGTGAAATTAATAATGTACGAATGAAATAATAATAAATAAATATTTTTAAATATTATTTTTTTAATTAATTATTTATTAATGTAATACTATAGTAGAGAATTAATGCATTATTATAAAAGTATATTATATTATTCAAATATTTGAAAATTAATTTATTTTTAGAGTAAACATTATTATATTAATTATACAATTATTTGACAAATTATGAGCATACACGATGGTAAATTTGAGTATTTTATTTTAAAATTTTACCATATATAAGTAACAACTTCAAAATATAATTTCATAATCAATACCTTGATTCAAACAATATATACTAGCAAAAAATTTGTCAAATATAATTTATTAAAAATAAATTTATGCTGACCAACATTAACTTTTTTATTAATATATTTATAATACATCAACAGATTTATTTATTAAAATAATTTTTATTAAAAAAAAGTAATTTAAAAATTAAATGTAATGTATTTCATATAATTAAACTAAACATCTACATCATCAAAATAAGTATTTATTTTGTATCATTAATTTTGTTTTTCATAAAAAAAAAACATAAATAAAGATCTATTTTAAATATTTTTCTATCATTATTACGTTTCAAAAAACTATTTTTTATTATGGCTTAAAATTCTGTACAATATTATTGTAATTTCATTACTTTGAATTATAATAAAGTAAAATAATAATTATTTGTAACTTGGAAAATTATTGTTAACCGAAATGACTGTTTATAATGAGTTTAACAGTATTTAAAGTACTAAATCATTAACTTATATAATAGAATTAATACATATTTTATTTTTAATATGGTATTTTTTATATTATATGTATCAAATATATATAATAAACATAAAAACTATAGATCGTTATTCAAGACTTATATAAAACTAAAATAAAATTTAATACTTTTTTTAGATATATTATTAAACACATTAAAGGATTATATGAAGTATGATTTGATTGCTTAATATATAATTTATAATAATGAATTTTATAATGGAAAATTTATTTATAGAATAAGAAGTTAGAATTGATATAAGAATACGATCATAACATTTATAAACGATTCACTTAAATAATTATAAATATACTACCATTCTAAACAATATTGCGATTTATTTTTAATTAAAAATAATTAATATTATAATTGAATACATTGATTTAATAAATTTATTATATTTTAAAAATGATTATTTAATATATTATCAATTTTCTAAATGTATGTATATAAAATCATGTAAAAAACAACTATTTTCGAAAAATTATGAGTTTTTAAATAGATTAGTAAATAAATATATTTTGGTTATGCTGCTACATTATACTAAATTGAGAAGTCAATTGCCAAAGTAGCTAGCTTAGCACAAACAACTGAATCGTCATTAAAGAAAATTAGTAGTCTGATCGCGTATATCATTTGAGCAAGTAATTATTTGTTAACAAGTCTCTTCTTTTCTTTACTCTGTTCATATTAGTGCATGAAAGCACCAATAAAATTATAGTTCCTAACTGTAAGTAGTATGGCAAAAAATAAGAAAAAGAAATAGAAAGAGAGAGAGAGAGAGAGAGAGAGAGAGAGAGAGAGAAGAGAGACGAGTAAAAAATTGAAATTTAAAGCTGACATTCAAGATCGCGTGTGCAGTTCTTAATCCTTATATTTTCTTTGTGCCTAGTTCTTCGTATTCGTCGTCAGTCCAGAAGAAATATGTGACTCCAGGACCTGGTAGTACCATGACATGTTACAAGACCAACACCAGAATAGCTCTCCATTATTCTTTTATTTTGCAAAACACTACCATCAACAGAGATAAGCACATAATATTTTATAATTTTCCTATTTTGTTGCTTCAGCGAATTGATAAAAAAAGAGTATAGTTGTAATGTTGACATCATTATGTATTTGCCATCAAATTGCATTGCATAGAAAACTAGGTAATTCTTCAAATAAGAAGATATTGAAGAGAGATGAAAAGCACTGTTTTGAAAAGTGATAGTCATTTGTTATTATACCAAAGAACTTTGAATTCAATTAATTTTGTCAAATGATCTTGTTTCTTACTACAAAATTTCAGTATTTAAGTTGATTTAAATTAAGAATTAGCTTACTTATATATAAAATCTTCAACTTACGTGCAAACTGCAATTTTTGTCGAAAAAAAACACATGCATATCAATTAGATATAAGAACTTTATAAAAACTAAAATATCGTTTAAAATATGACATGCAGTCATTTAAGATAACTAAAAGAAATCAAAGTAATTATGAAATATATAAACATTTTGATAAATAGAGAAACTTTAATACTTAATTATATTCAGTATTATGACAATTTAAAACGAAATTGAAAATGGAATCGTTCAAAAAAATAAATTTATTCGGTCTTCTTAAATTGGATTTTCATTAAAATATTTTACTATTAAAAAAACATTGCTTTTGTACAGTACTACAGTATATTTAATTTTATATAAATTTTGAACATTGATGTAAATATGTGTCATCGTTATTATGTTTTTTTATATTTAATAACAAAAAATTCCATTTCTTATATTTAAATAATAAAACTCCATTTTATTATTAAATCTAATTAACAATATTTTTTAGGTTATATTTAATTTATGAATGAGAGATCAATAATCGCAAAAAATTATTGTTTATTTATTTGTCGAAAATATTGATAATGTTAAGCACAACAAGAATTATATTGTTTATATCAAAATTTGAACAACCAAATTTTAATATATTGATATGTTAATATTTAAATATTAAAAGTTAATTTTTATAAAAAAAGACCCATATTTTGTGTATCTAATTTAAGTTCGAACTTCATATTGCTCAATGATTAATTTTCCTTAACATATTATTTATATAAAAGTAAAAATAAGTTAATAAAAATATGAGGCTTCAGTATTACTACATTTTTAAGCAGATAATTATTGCAATGAATTTCACTAATAATTAAGTATAACAATAAAATCAATTGAAAATTATGAAGGAATATTGAGAATACCGTTATTTTCACTATTAATGCTTTTCTTTTTTTTATAGTAATCTATTTTATCAATAAGTTAAACTAGTATGCAGATAATGTACAATATATTTTGATAAATATATCTGATAGTATATAGTTGAACGATTGTTTATCTTTTCGTATGAAATTATATGTAAAATTTTTTCAACAAGGTACAGGCTTATTTATTCAATAAAGAAAAGAATAATTAATGAATGTAAACAGATCCAAATTTGCAATTCAATTTTAAATGTTAGAAATTGCAATAGTTATTTGTTTAATTTGATATCTTCTATATATTAAAAATATTACTTTTAAATATTTATTGCGTAAAATCTATTAATACTTGGTTCATCAGCGTAATAGCAATAGCAATCAGTGCAACTGTTTATATAAAAGTAGGTGTGGCCGATTCATCATAATCGTGCAAGGTTTCGTGTTGAATTGAAATAGCCTTTCATGTTTGTAACATTGACCGCAGTAGTAATTCATGTTCAAATAGTCATCATAAAATTAGTCTTATAAAAGCCACACCAATTATATTAACATGAAGAATACATTACATATGCTTCTTATTAGAATCAAACATTATAAAAATTAATAATAATTAATTTTAATAATTGAATAAATTTTTAATTAAAGAATAATAAAGTAAAATTCATTATCAATTGAATTTTTAACATTATAATTTGTATCAATTAATTAAATTACACAAAGAATTTTGTAATGTAAATCTTTTTGTTTTTTATATGAATTTTAAGAATTACTGTCTAGAATTTATTTTTTCATAAAATATTTCTTAATGGTGCATTTAAATCTATAATTCATTTAAGGTGCAAAATATGCTAACAGCAATAAATTATATTATATTAAAATTCTAAAATACAGTTTATTGTATGTATGTATATATATAATAAATATTCTGTTTTGAGTAAATATATTAAAGTTTAATTAAATTTTAAAGCATAGTAAAATAGTATTTTTAATTCATGAATACTCTTTATTTAAATTACAATTATGTTATTGATATCTGCAATACAGTGTTAAAAAAAGACTATAATGATTATTATTTTTATATAATTTTTAGAAAAATTAATTTTTTTTATAAATGAGTTAATTTAAAATTATTATTATTAAAAAACTACAGTTATGAAATAATTAACTATACTTTTTCGGATTACTATATTTTTATTATACTTTTATTCGTATTATAATATTTAACTTAATATTTAATATCATTAATGATGAAAAAATTTATCAAATATAATAATATAAATATTTATAAAAAAATCATTCTTCTCTATAATCTTTCATCACTAATATATTTAAAATATCTGAAATGCAGGAAAAAATGTAAAACGAATATTGTGTAGAAAATTGTTCATCAGTTTTGTATTCAATTGGCTTATTCTTTAAAATATATAGTTTGCACGAAGAGGTCAAAGGACTTCCGATCCGTGATATCAAGCGATTAGCATAAAATCGGAGAATCGGCACACGGACATTCACGGGAAAAACTTTTAAATAGAAACCACGCGTGAGTTTCAAACAAAACTGAGAAGACTCGCGTGTGAGTACTACACAGACCATTTATAATTCCGCTTGTAACGAAAATTCGTGCGCTTTAGAAAATCTAAGAATGTAGCTAGAACTCACGATACATGATACATATACCCTCTTTTGCCAGTGTAACAAATTTCGGATAGATTTTTGTTTTGATTCTATTTATAGAGTAAAATAACTTGTATTGTCTTTTAACGTTATACTCATTATATAAAATCCTGATTGATTAATAAAATTTAATTTAGAATGATTTGATTTTGTTCCTTTCTGAAATTGAGATTTGTCATATAAAAATATTTCTTTCTTATATCCTTACTATATAAATTTCAGAATTAATAAACATATAAAAATATTTAAGTTGCTTATTATACTATATAATTAACTAGTAATTAACGTTTAATGAATTACTATTAACTATTAATTACTAGTTTGATCGAAAATTGACCACTTTTCAAACATACTGAATAGCTTCTGATTCAATACAAATATTTAATTTTACATTTATTATATAACTCACAGAGTGATATTATAAATAATAAAATCTAATTATTTGAAAGAAATAGCGAATAATATTTGGAATACGTAGTATTTTGAAGTAATACAGAACAAATTCTACAAATGTTAACGTGAATAATATACTGTATGAATAATTTAGAATTTTTAGCCAAATTTATAATTGGTATTTAAGTAAGATATTATAAATATTTAAGAAATTATTTTATCTGAAGATCAATTTGATCAAAAACCAAGGATTTCATGTAAATATTTAGTCGTATTTCGACGGGATATATATTATTTATATTAAATACAATATAAATGTATACAATTGTATATAATTGTAAATAATTATTTATATATGGAAATAGTTACGATTCTATTATCATATATTATTTGTATCGCTATTCTCAAAGATTATTGAATATTAAACTACAAAGATGCAAAATTTATATTAGTAATGCAATCTTGAAATGACTTATTCATACGTACCAGTCTATGCGTTATATATTTGATGAATATATATTAGATGAAATTTTTTAAAATAATGGTGTAAAGTGCTTTATTTTTTTTAAAAGTTTTCAAGTTGATTCATTTAAAGGGTTATAATGTTATTAATATATTTACTATTAATATAGCATAGATAGTTATTTTTTTAATTTATATATTCAATTGATCTATTATTTTTTCCGATTTTATTCAAATCATAAATCGACTAAAAACTGATTGAGATTATATTTGTTGAATATTTATGTGAAGAAGTTGAATATATATTAACTCAACTCTACGTTATTTAAAAAATTTAAGTTTCTCAAAATAAAATCAAATAAATAATATTTAGTTTCAAATTAAAAAGTATATCAAAACCATTGTTATATTGCTTATTTCTCTATAGCTTAAAATAATTTAAATTCAATACCAAATATATAGCATTATTTTAATTATTTATTATATTTATCATATTTAATTCTATGTTTAATTAAAGACAAAAAAGTAGGAAATATATTTTACCAATAATGGTCATTTAAAAATTAATTAATTATACATTATTAATTACAGATAATTAATTGTTTGCTTCTCATATTAGCTAATGAATTTAGCAAAAGTACAAAATTCATTATAATTGATATTTTTAAAGTTTTTAAATCATTTAATAACTTTTCAAAAGCGAGAACATATATTTTCTAACATTAATTTTCAATTTTAATTAGCAGACTCTAAGTACACGTTTTGTCATTATAAAAAAATAATTAAAAATTTATTATATATCGATCAATTTATTAGGATTAAAAATATTTTTTTATATATATTAATAATGGATTTGATTAGTATTCAGAATAGTAGATAATTTTCTAATAAAATAGCAGAAATTAAAATATGTTAAAAAAATTCATCTCAATGTATTTTTTCTTTGTTTGATGAAACATTTCTAACATTTCAAATTAATTACATGTATTATTTAATTACACGGCGAAATCTCTTCGTATTAGAATTGAATTTAAATAATAAGATCTTAAATTACATAACTCTAAGAGAATGTCTTGTTACATCGGCTTTTATAAAATAGAAATAAGATTCTTCTTAAAAGCATCGTGTGTTTTCTTTTACGAATACCATGCGAGTAAATCCCATAATTCAAATTTAATATTTGAAAACGCGTTGGCCTTATGGTCGTTATTCAAAGAATACAAAAATTGAAAAATAGAAGAATACGACGGTATGTAGTGATAATTGCTCGATTTGTTGCATCTTACCTACGCGTGTATTTGAGTAAAGAAATGTTATCTGAGTAATAAGTGGGATAAGTAGATGAGGTCAGACGCGTCGGCAAAGTCGGCAACAGTTTCAAAATATCGGCAAAACAAATATAATTGTAACTTTTATATTTGCGCTCTGTAAGTGTGTTGTATTTTTAAACTTATATAATATCAGACTTTCAGATATCCTTGCTTATGTGTAGATGCTCTTTAATATCTCGTTTCCACTATTGTACGTACATGTTTTATTAAATTTGATGGACCTGGATTCATTTCTACATGGTTTATATATATATATACATCGCAAATTTTTATTTTTATTGCAACAATTAAAGAACAGCTACTTGTGTATGTATATTTTCAAGATAACGTTGTTTAGTATTTTCGATTGCTACTTCTTTTTATTCAATAATAACAAGAAATAAGATTATTTTTCGAATAGGAAAAATAAAAATCGTTAATAGTTCATTTGTTGTCATACTTTTATGCGCGTGCAATTAAAAATTAAAAAAACCAACACAGAAGATTGGACTCTCAAGACTTCAATTAATTCTTAATAAATTGGCTGAATTAAATATTCATCTTGAAATTGATTTATTAATGAATATTTGACATTAAGTCCAATAATGTTATAATAATATCTTTAAAAAGATATATTCAATTAAAGAATTGGAGATATATATTAATTTCAAAGCATATTGAAAATTTAAAGAAAACTTTAGAGGTTTTACTTATATTCGAATAATAAATAACAATATAAAAGTGAAACATAAACAGTTAAAAATGAGTTAATAAATTTTAGTCTATTTTTACATTTAATAAAAGTTACCAGTTTTTCATTAGTAATACATAAAAAATGTATAAATTATTTGATGTAATTTTCATATTGATATTGTTGGAATCATTGTATTCTTAACCTCATATAATGTAAAACATTATCAAGTTATAAATATTAACGTTGAAATGGCTTTTATACGTACCAATACAGGGTAAGAAAATATACCCTTTAAAAAATAGGTCAAGCGTTAGCAAATAAATGTACTTCATAAGTACAAGTATTTAAATCTTATAATACTTTAAGCATGACAATAAACAACTAGATATTTCATCTACTTGCATCATTTTTTAAAGAGAACTCTTTCTAAATCATCATTATGCTGAATATACTATCCATAAATAAATGATAGTTGACATAATATAAGATTTTTTCATACATATAGAAAATATACCAATTCTGAATTTGATGCCACAAATGTTGAATATCAAGTTAAGAATTTTAAAAAAGTTGGTGATTCATAGTCCTCCTAAGATATAATAACCTATTTTGCTATATCTTATTAAATATTTGATAAATAATTATATTATATATATATGATATATTTGGTATGTTTGATAAACTTTTTTTTTTAAAAAAATGCATATTATATTCAATATCATAGTTTATTAAATTTAAAAAAAACAACCACGGTCAAAGTATGTTTATTTCAAATATATATGATGTATAATTATAATAAAATTGTAATTATTGTAAAATTGTAAAATTGGAATGTTCTCAATTTAGTTATTAGAAAATTTAATTAATGGTTTTTTTTTCATGTAAAATAAATTAAACAAAAATAATAAATTAATAAGAGGAAAAGAAGATAGATGTTTGCAATACCAAATTATAATTAATAATACATAAAGATGTACTGATTTGTTAATAACAAATGCATATTTTTTTTTTTAAATTTACAATCAGAATACTAAATATTAATGATTACTTTTTGGCCAAATAATAATATTACATTTGTATAAAATCTACTTGAATTGTTAAAAGTTCAATTTTAAAAGTACTAGTTTAAATAATAAATTGTATGCTGCTTTTATATTGATTAAATATAACTAAGTCTCCTTTCTCATATTTGATATCCATTTTTTAAATAAAAGATAATTATATTTTAAGAAGTATTTATAGAATTGTAATTGAATTTATTTACAAAATATATAAGTACCTGTACAACTGTAAAGGAAGAGATTCAAATACAATCAAAGGTCGTGTTTTTGTATAAAAATAATACATATTGATATCTTACAATATATTTCTTGTTTACATTTACCTTATTATGCAATAATAGATAAATGTTTTTATTTAATATGAACACAAGTATAAAAATATTATATAATTATCATCGTAATAACATAAAATTAAAGATGTGTAACAATGATATTTGTTCAATAAGGTTTATAAAATATGTTTTATAGATATTATTAAATTTTGTCATATATCCATATTAGATTTTAGAGTCTTCTATCTTTAAACAATGCAAGATTTTAATAATATTGAAAGTAATTATATATAAGAATCAATTATTTTTACATCTTATATAAATCTTAAATTTGTCTTTTTTTTTTAAGTACTTGAACAAATTATATTATAATTGGTATTTATAACTTTAAAGATATTAAAACAATTAACAATTTTTATACAATTGAAAGTATTGTAAGTAATTTAGTGTATTGTAATGCAATTTATTTTTTATTAATATTATTGATATTGTAACTAATTAATACAGTATTTTCAAACTTTGTTGTGTCAATAATAAACGTAAAGCTAGATATATATACAATATATAGAATATATATTAATAATTTTGTAGAAAAATACACGTCGCTAATAAATTGTCTATGATTATATGTAAGCTTAAAATAAATTATAAAAAATTTTGAAATTTTTTTACTATAAAAATGCTAGAATATTAAATAACTTCTTCAAAATATTTTAAAACAATTTCTACAAAAACATACAAATTAGTTCATCTTTTAAAATAATACAAAAATACATAATAAATAACTTTTTTATGATTTAATGTTAAATAAGTATACGTAATACCTTGAACAAAAAGATGTAATAAAAAATGAAACTGTTTTTAAAAACAAAATATTTAACATATTAATATATATATATATGCCTATATATATCATTAATTCAAGCTGAAACTCTCTACACTACCAACACAGGGAACTCAGATTATTTCTTTGAAGCATGCGTGTTAATGACGAATGCTTATTGGTTGTTTTGAATGCGCGTAAATTTAATTTGGAATTCTGTAGAATTTATCAACAAATGGCAATAATGCTATAGTATTTATATTGTATATTTATATTATATATAATATATTTTTACATTATTTAAAGAATAATTATAAATTATTTCATTATTTATAATAGTAGTAGATTTCAAATTAATTAATAATTATAATTTATTTATTAATTATTTATTAATTTATGTATTAAAATTTAATAATTTATTTATCTTTCCATTTATAATTATATAGATTCTACAGTATTTTTTATCTTGTCAATTTCAATAAAAATCTAAAATTTTTGCATAGAAGTAAATATATATATATATATATTTTAGATTTTATATCAAACATATCATTCAATAAATTTATAATATATTTAATAAAATCATCTTTTATTATACAATATATAAACGTTAAAAATTCCAATATACTTCATCAATTGAATGAATTATAATTTAGCAATAAGAGTCATCCCTTTTAATATATAGAATTTTAAAATAATTGTTGTGTAAAAAATGAAAGAATTTTGCAGTAATATTATATTTTCAAAATTTTTATTAATAGATTCATAGACATAAGGTTTAAAATGATTTTATAATGAATGGCAATTTGATTTTATGAAAATGAATTTTTAAAATAATTCTAAAATAATATATAATTCTAAAAAAAAAAATAATTTTAAAATAATAAAATTTAAAATAATTTAAAATAATTAAAATTTGTTATTTTATTAAATTCAAAATACATTCTATATTTTTTAATATTGAACAACATGAGATTAATAAATTGTATTCATTGAATGAAATCATATTAAAATAAAGAATACGTAATAAAATAAACAATTACGTAATTAAATTTTTAAAGTATTAACTTTTCATTAAATTAAAGTATAAAGTTTATATTTTATTTCAAATATAACCATTATATAAAAGTGTAAACTTTATACTTTTAATTCATGAAACATAGAAACAAGGTAATTGAAAATTATATCAGAATATTAAACTCAAATTATTATGAAACCAACGATTAAATTTTTATTGTAAATAAATTTGTTATATCTATTTATAAAAAGTAATATTTATATTTGTATAATTATTTAAACAACTGAACTTATTAACTTAATATAATTAACTTAATTTTATTACATGATTTTTACAATTTAAGTGAGAATGAACTGGGATATTACATAAATTATGGTGGTAATAATAATTACTATGAATTATGAAAGTTAAAAGTCAAAATAATAAAAATGATGATATTTTCATTTTTTCGAATTCATCAATTGCGACTATTAGAAATTAATATTAAATTTTTTACTATATACATTAATAATAAAAATTTTTTAATATGGGAATATGTAACATGATTAAATATTAAAATTTTCTATACTAAAATTAGTTCTAATTTTATTCTGTATTATGAACAAATTTTTAAATTAAAGTATGTATAAGTTTATACATATTTATCTATATTTATATTTTTTTATAAATTTCTTAGTAAGTATTAAATACGTGTATTGAAAACTGTGAAAAATAAAAAAATTTTGAAGTGTAATCGAAAAATAAGACTGTAAAAATTTAACAAATTCGAAAGTATAATAAATTCTATTCAAACTGTCAATAATTATTTTGTATTAATTTTAGGTCATTTTTATTTATTTATTTTTTAATTCAAGAAATTATTGTGATTGATCTACATCAGATTTTTCTAAATAAATAATTTGATTTAAAAATAAAATACTAAGAATATATATTAATATATTTTTCAAGTTTTTCTACATATTTTTCATCGTTACTTATATAATATTGGTTTTTTTGTCTCTTTGTAAAATTATTTTAATTCGTTAATAATATAAAACTATGTATTAAACGAATTTCAATTATTCGTTATACTATTTGTGGAAATTTTTAAAAAACGAAGTAAAGTAGTATATTTAATTCGATGATATCATGTACATAACATAGCGATTTTTATTTCTGTAACCTTGACATTGATATTGGACACACCGGTCATGACGATTTTTACACCAGCAACATTAAAGTTTGTAACATTTATATAAAAAACAGATTTACTCCTAATTTTTTTATTAATAAGAATCAACATCAATCAATCTTATCAATAAGTATCAACGACAATAAGTATGATATCATCTTAAAATGTATTTTGCCTCGTATTAATTGAAATATATATGAGCTTCTGAATTAAGTTTAGTCTGGAGATTATTCCGAAAATGATTGCATAATGACTTACATAAGTGGTTAATATAGAGAATTAGAACTGGAATTAAATTTGCCGATAATTATTAAAATTTAGGTTTATGTCATGAAATATGACATGTAAAATAACATATAATCTGTATTCTAACATATAACCTATATTTTTATTTATGGGATCACGAACGATCTAGATTTATTTATTCTTCCTAAGTTTTTATTTTAAATTTACTTTAAAATGTATTTAATACTTAAGAAAGAATATAGTATAATTTTTTAGAGTATTCTAGATAATTTGTTTAGTTTAATTAAATAATGATTCATATTATTAATAATATTTTCATATTATTACTCGTTAAATTATATGTTTATTTATAATTATAGGAAAATTAATTATATTATAATACTTTTATACTAATTTTAAATAGATTTATTTTATACTATTTATAGCATAATATAATTATTTATACAATTAAAATTATCATAGTAGTATTCAGTTTTTTAAAAATAAAAATAATCAGTATAAAGAAAATTTATCGATTTGAATTTTTAAAAATAAATGAAATATTTTCAAGTCTCCTTAATGGAATATTTCTATACAAAACTAATCTTTTCATTTAAATTTCATTAAATATTTTTTCCATAAAAAGATATTATATTTAAATATAATTTATTAATTGATTCTTATAAATCGATAAATTAGAAATGTATGTATATTAAAATTAAAATATTTAAAATTTATGTATTTTTATCAGCATTAAAAAAATTTTTTGAGAGCTGATTGACTAATAAAAATGTAATACTTCAAAAGCAAGTTCAATAATAATTTAGTAATTATTCTGAAATCTTTAATTTATAACAATGAATAGAATATCCATTTTGATGAAGTTAAAGATGTTTCATTTGCGTAATTTTTTACTTTAAATAAAAGTAAATAATGATAAAATACTTAAATAGTTACGTGAACTCACTAACTCTGATTATACAAGAACTAAAGAATTAAAATAGTTTTGAAAATTATTCGTTATACTCTAACCTTTTTTTAAATTTTGAATAATATATTTTGAAAGTTTATAAAATAAATCATAAAATTTAAAAATATTTTATAATAAAACTTTTTATCATGCAATTAGTAAATAGAAATATTTATATTTGTTTCGATGCACGTAATGCTTTTTACATTTTTTTTAATATATAAATTTTAATTAATGAATGAAAAATAAAGAGGTGTTTAATAATTTAATACTTTAATAACAATTTCTGACAAAATTATTATTACATAAAATTATTTTGTAACGTTATATCACATCATTTTATTTTTATAAATTTAAAACTTTTATTGCAGATATTGAAATAGATTAACTAAGAATATATCATATTTAATATATGAAATGAGAAGAAAGAATATCTATTTATAAAAATCTATTCATAAAATTTAAAATTATTATAAAAGTAACATATATAATGAATTTATTAATAGTTATTAATACTAAGAAAATTATTAATTATTAAAAATTAATAATTATTAATACTAAGAAAATATAATTATATAATTTATTAGACTTTTTGTACATTTAATCATGTACATTTAATCAGAATTATAAAATCGACATTAAAATTTTCATATATAAATGTAATTTCTACAGATGGTACCAATAATAAAATATCGATTCTTTTTTTCCTATTCATTTCATTATGTACTACGATCTTAGAAAAATATGGCACGTGTCTTTTGTTTGAACCGTCCGAACTTATAACGTTAAAGGAAATTATAAATGGCTTAGTGGACCTTACAAATTCCCCCTTCCTAAACTATCTTTATGCATCTACAACATAACTTAGGGGTAAAATTAGGTCAAAGTGTAAGTTTTTATGATTAAAAACACGAACACTTCTTGAACAATCAAAATTAAAATACTAATATTTAATTAATAATCAAACTAAATATTAAAAATGATCTGATTACTGTTATGCTCTTGAAAATATTAGTGTATTTTATAATTCTAAATAATTTAGACAAAATATGTTAATGTCTATATTTTTATGTGTGATGTTTTTTAATGATTTGATGTTTTATTCCTATTAGTATTAATTAGATATAAAGAAACTGTAATCGACTAAATAAATATAATATAAATGAAAATTCTAATTATACATATTATTAATTAGAAATATTTTAGTATCTAAAAGTCTTTTAAGCCTTTTATAAAATAAATGTTTTTATTAAATTAATGAATATTTTCAAAAATTTTAAATATAAAGTAAATGTATTTAAATGCATTAACAAATGTTAGAATAATCATTAAATTATTATTATTTTTAATGTTTTAAATATAGCGTCAGATATATTCAATTATTAACTTTTATTTTACTCGTGTAAAAATTAATTTTGTTTAATGACACAATAAATTATTTCATAATAAAAAACAAAGTTATTGATCCAACGTGGGTATAAAAGTTAATTTAGTTTTCATTGAAAACATTTTGTTTCAATTGCAATATAATAAAGGAACTAATGTTATAAAATATGTATATTAAATAGCCGAAAACCAGTTTTTATTTAAAAAATTATTTTGAAAATTTATAATCTTTTTTCGAATTGTTGATCATTTATTATAAATAATTAATTTATTCACATCATATATTTTGTTATCAATATCTTTCATAATACATTAAATATGAAACTAACCATAAAAAACTAATCCTTATATTTAATCTTTATCTTCTAAAAAAACTTACAAATTTTCGAAATATAATTTTAATATATTTTTCAAGATAATGAAATATAAATTTGTTATCAGACTATAAGACAGGATACTATGAGATAACATGACTACAGATAATTCGCTAATATAAAAATTATAATCGAACACGTATGAACATAATTAATTTATAAATATAACTTTGAAAACATATTGTTGCTAATATTACTTATTTTCAATATTTTCAAATTAATTTTGTTTGAAGTAAAATTCAAATCGTTTATAGATTTATTATATGAGCCTTAAATAAAATAACTAGGTTTAAGTATAATGAAATAGATAGTAGCTAAGTAACACTAGCTGAACATATAAGATTGTATAATTTTAAATCGTAATCACGTTAAAAAATATATCTAACAAAAATTCAATTTTTGGAGATTCAATCTTGTAAGTAAAGCGATACAATCATTACCGATTATCTCCTTATAAAGTATTACTTTTTTTATAATTTTTACATATTTTCTATAAACATGAAAGTCGCAAATCATATAATCTTTAAATACTGAAAAAATTTTTGTTGGTTTAATTTATCGGATACATTGTATTTAATATAGAACGGTAGTATTTTACTAATATAAAATTATAGAATTTATTTTTATTATTGTTTAATGAAATAATTTTATTTTAATTTTTCTCGTTTATGAGGTATTTATAATAACAAGATACATTTTAGAATTTATATTTTTTAGAAAAATACTTAGTGAAATTTATATTTATAAAGATCTTAATCAATAATTTATATAATTTTAACGTATTTAACTATTTCACAATACTTACAATTATCAAAATAATGTATAATATGCATTATACAATAAATCAACATTATTTATATTGAAAACTCATATTACTAAAATATAAAATATAAGAAATATAAAAATATAAAAAAATAAAAATATAAATAATATAAAAATATAAAATTTAAAAAAATATAAAAAGTTAATACAAATTAATGCATTTATTTCATAATTGTATAACTTCAGTAATTATAAAATTTATATGTATTAAACTAAATTACATTTTATACTAAATTTTTATACTATATATTTTATACAGATTCATTAGGGAGACGAATAATTAAAATAAATAAGTAAAATAATGTCACCCTTGTTAAAAAATAATAAACTATTATATGTAAATAAATATAGCATTTAAAGATAAAACTTTACCGATTATCAAATAATATCAGAAAATACATATACCACAACTTCATAATAACAACGTGAAAAAACGAAGATCAAGCCGTAAAAAATATTTATAAAAGAAAAATGGAAGGGACTAATCAAGTGCCAGGAGTAAAGAATTTGGCAATGAAATCAACCTGATCACTTGACCATCATTACTAATTTACATGAAATTGTTTAGGAGTATCGATATTTATACTCACGGGATATAACTTTTATTAATCCTACGTTGTAAAAGAAATAATTATTATTCACCTAATATTATAATATTTAAATATAAATCTTTTAAATGTAAATATATTATTAATAATACGATTTCTTGTTAAAATATACATATCATACATTTTAAAAATCTTTTTCTATAATGTCTGACCCAATATTTTTAGAATAAAAAAATTAATTTTGTTTCATTTGGATATTTTTCATTACGATATGATTTATGGAATGAAGATCATATATAACTTCTGTTTTTCATCTAATGTGTGTTTTAAATTTATTTAATTAATTTCTTAATTTTTAATCAATTACATAATTAACCAATGAATCAATATTATTATAAAATTTATTTAATAAATTTTAATAAAATGATTCTACATATTAAAATAAATTATTCTAATTTATTTTTCCTCAATTAACAAAAAAACATACGTTCATTTTAAATTATATGCATTTTAATTTATAATAATATTTCAAACTATTTTCAAATGTATATATAAAATGTTGCCTCTTAATTTGTTAAATGAAATTGAAATTATATATGAATAATACGAAAGTGATTTGATTTTTCATTCAATTACTTTGTATACATAATCGCACGCACATATTGGCATATCGTTGTTGTCATTGTTATTTTTTTTTTTATATATCATTCCTACCTATTTTACTTTTATTCAATATGATTAAAGTAACATCTTAATCTTCAAGAAAACATCTAATACTTAAAATTATTTAATTTTTCTATATTCATTAGTTTTTTGTATTAATAATATACTTAATTAATATCCTTAGTAATATACTTAATTTATTATTAATATTTTATAAGAGCAAAAGGAAGAAATAAATCATTATTTTGTTGCAAGATATTTTTAATTAAGCTTTAAATTAGAAGCATTTAGCATTTAGCATTCTAATATTAGTACCACGCAATAAGTTTTTATTTAAAATTTATCTAATTTAGCATCGATCACCGTGCACGATAAGTGTAGTTTGTTCCATCAGTCGCAAATAAGAAATCGACCACGATCAACGATCTACTCTATCCTAAAGGTCATCTACAAAGTCACGAATACGTTAAGAACTTCTCGAGTATTCTACCTTTAATTTGAGCGATGTGTGCATCAAATTGGCTTTTGCTGCAGACATACTCGATCTTGCCAATGACGTTGTGACAGTTCTGGTTAAGGTACTCCGCGTAATCCCGGGACGGTTTGTCATCTACAGGACTAGCACTTCGCCTTAAGACTAAGCTTTCCTCCGAGACCCTTTTTCGTTGATTTTTAGAGATTGAGTCTTCGAAGGTCTGCTCCTCGTTGGATATCCGTGTCCTTTTTTCCGGGTATAGTTCTCTTTTCCACGTGCTGTTGCTGTCATTCAGACTCGAGCTATACCCAAACATACTGAACTTTTATTCTCGTTTACGTCATTCACTTCACTTTCCTTCATCTTTGTGGAAACTTGGAGCATTCATAATAATTATTTTTGAGCCTTCTATTTGCCGAATAATCAATAACAATACTGCATTTTTATGAAATAAATATTTGTAGAGTAAATCTGTATGATTGCATTGTATAGTTAAAGAGAATTTAGTACTAATATATTATATAAATTTGAAGATTTTGTTTTTTAAGATAATTTTTTTTTATTCTCTCATTATTTTTTTCCATATTATTAAACATTTTTATTATCTCTGATGTCATTGATATCTATATACATTCGCGTGCATACGAAATACGTAAATGTTTAAACACCGTATTGTTGCTTCATTTAACTTTACATTACTTTTGTATTTTTAAAGCTACTTTTAAAATACTTTTAAACTACTTCAAAAATATTAATATATTAGATTTAAAAATAAATAATTTGTAGAACGAATATTATAACTTTTTACTAAGATTATGTTAAATTGCTATAGCATCATATAAACTACAAATATGGTACGAACAATGCAAAATCTTTTTTTATATCAATACAAGGAACCTATTGTATTATTAAATGAGTTAAAGCCAGCATTAATTATTCAAATAAATATAGTCCAAATATATTATTAACTTATTGAACGAAATTTCTTAATGATGCTATTTTGCTGTGATGTAAAATCTGTTTAGATAAGTCATATATATATATATATATATAATTATAACATTAATAATCGAATATAATATTTAAATTTATAAAATAACACATCAGAGAAAAGTAGTTCAATGCAGTCATAATTATAAAAAATATAAGTAATTATTCAATTTGATACAGTTTATTTTGCGTAAAGTAGAATTTAAAATCACTGAAATTTAAGCATAACTTCAATATTCTGAAACATCTTATTAAATTAATCTTTATGCAAAAATTCCTTATTCAAATCTTAATGAAAATAATTAAGCATTAAAAGCTACTTTACTAACCATTGGCGAAAATTAATTATATGTATATCAATATATTATTTTAAATGGGTACGCATTAAAAAAATATATATATATATATTATAATTAAATAATCATTTAGCTTTCTTACTGTTAGCATTGTTTTAGAATTCCTATTTTATAAATCATAAATGTATATTTATTTCTAAATTAGTTAATACTAATCATAAGAATACTAGGTTTAATATAAATGCAGCAATAAATAATGGATACATTTAACGTTAAATAATGAATTGTTTAAATTAGATATTTCATAAACACTAATAATTAAAAAATATGAAAACAAATTTAAATAAATATAAGCGGCCTTTATCTGCATTTAGTAGTGCACATTCATTCCACTTGAAACAAACAGTTCGTAAACTTTCAGACTCTATTGTACGCAAAACGACCAGGAAAGATCTGCACAATTTGCTCGATAATCGGCTCATTGTTCACCATTCGTAATACAAGTGTTCCACAAAGATGAAGAGAAAACTCGATATTCATTAAAGATTTATAAATCATCTCAGGCTGACGATCATGAGTCAAGCAATCACGCGCTTAAACGGAGTCTATTCTCATCATTGATATGCACCTCAAGCTCGGAGCTGTAATCTCCCGCATACTCTTCTTCACGGTGATTCTTTCGAATTTAACCATCTTGGCCCCCTCGTAATCGCCCTCTTCAATCAGACGATCGTAGCTCTCCTCGAACGAGGAGTTACTGGACCTCGACGGACGGGTCGGTTCCTCCAATAGCTCATCAGGTGAATGCCTCCCTGACAATTGCTCGAAAAAACTGACGCGGTCGCACAACTGCGAATTGGGGTTAGCCTTACGCCCAGACATGCCGAATCAACCTCAAAACTAAAGCTGTACACTTGCACAATGAGTTCCAACTGGAGTCCCTCGATTTTCAGTTTTGCTCATCTTGCGGATTTGAGAGACTGTAGAGCACGTGACTGGCCCGAAGTGTTGCACGTTCGCACCGTCATAAGAAATGATACTCGTACAAGTCTAGTGCCAGTTCGATACTGACGAAGAGAGTTGACTCATACCTCCAGCGGCATATGCCACGCCACGCACTCACGGCGCGCATTTTTCTCTTCCTCCGGAGGCTCAGGAGCTGGAGGGGCGTCGATCCTGCGCGATTCTATCCCCACCTCTCGCTTTATACAAGTGTCCTTCCAACTTATTGCAGAATAATGAGCAGAGAGAGAGAGAGAGAGGGCGTAGCTCGACAAAGCCACATGTTCTTGTCTACCTTTTCAAGTCCAAGGGTAGCAGAATCTTACGTCCTTCGCCGATAATTATATCGTGACCGCCGATCTTACCCCAAAATGACGCAATAATACTTTTATTGGCATCCACATATACGTATGCACCCTCCTGAGATCTCATAGATTAGTCTAATTTAAATATCGCATGCTTCGCGGCAACGATTTCTCTTATTTAAGTAACCGATCGATAACTTGTTGTTATAAGTCTTTTATCTATTGCAACCCTGTATAAAACTACAAACATAATCTTGGAGTATAAATAAAATAAGTTGTTCGAGTTTATTCAAAATGCATCCTTTACAGTAACGTAAATAACAGTTAAGTTTTGGAAAAAGCAATTTAATATCCATTTATTGAAGTTCAATTTACAATAGTTTTGAATAATTAATTATTTATGGAATGTACTACGAAATTCTGTTTTATTAAATATTTTAATACGTGACAATTTTACGCTCTGTTACACACATAATACAATTATTTCTCATGACATGAAATTTATACATTCTTTATTCTTGATAATATAAAGCAAATTGATAATTAAAATCATTAATTATGCAATATATATTTCGCATGGTAAGATGCTCAATAATTAAGCATCGCATGTATATAAAAATACGTCTATATGCATGAATAAATTTCCCTAATGGTTTATAATTGAAATTCAAATACTTAAGGAGTATTCTTCTATCATCTAATAATAACTTCAAATAATTTCATTAAATACAAATTTAAGAGCATTATTTCAAATATATAAAGAAAAAACACGTAAAATGGTCTTAAAGCAATATAGCTATGATTAATCAATATCATATTAAATCATAAGCGAAAATTAAGATTTTAAAAATGTTCAATAACAATGTTTAATGTAATAAACAAGTAGATAGAAATTAATCGACAAAGCGATCTTCCTCACTTATTTCTTCTCTATTATTTAATGATAGTCTAGCTTTATAAATACTAGTGTAATCGATTAATATATGATTAGTGAGCTCCTAGTTGCAAACACAAAAGAGTGTAAATAAAACAACGTCAAAATGAGAGAAAAGAAGAATTAACAATAAGAATTAATTAAGACTTGCATAGTGCTCACTATTGCAATAGTGGTAACCGACCTTGTAGAATCAAACTATGGCGGCTCTATGGTATTGACCCACGCATGCGAACGAGTAAATATATAATTGGACGTAATATACTTTCTCAGGGCAGCTTTCCATAACAGGTCATAATATGCATTTCATCCAAGTAATAAAGACTACAAAACTCAAAGAGTACGAAAGTGAGAACATCATTTGGTACTATTCACAAGCTCAGATATAAGTCTGCTATGACATTTTTTAAAATTCATCTTCGAGCTTTATATTTACGTTTTGTTTGCCTATTGATTTTTTCTGCAATTGCAACCGAAATTGAATTTGATTAGTATAAAAGAAAGTTATCGATTAGAAATTATATCTACGTATAATCAACGTGCAGAAAAAATCAAAATAATAAATGAAGCAATATATTGATTGTGCTATCAGAATTTCAAAAAAAGACAATTGATTTTGACAATTGATATTGTACTAAGTTCTTTCCATTAAAATATTAATAAGAAAACTAATTCATTTTATTGCTTTATAAATATTTTTATGTAGATTTTATGTTTTATGATTTATATAGATTTTATTATGTTTAATATTCATAAACCTTGTAAGAATCTCAATAATGGTTACAAATACTACTCTTATTGAGTTTAAAAGTATTTTTGTAACGGAAATTTAGAAATTTATTGAAAATTATAAAAATGTTAATTTAATAATTCTCAGAAAATGAACTTTTTAATAATAAGAATTATAAAATTCAAAGCGTAACCTGTAATTCATATCTTTAAGTAGAACTATTTAATGATGACTGTTCAATACCAGTTCATACTTCTAGTATATAATAATAGTTCATAAAAGATGCAATAATCGCTGCATTAATAATATTCATAATCATAATAATTTATTGATACAAAAACGTAATCTTCTAAAAACATAATCTGTAGTTCTATAACAAATATCTTATAGTCATTAATTTTAATGTTATATAATATTATTTCTATTTTTATTGAAGATACTTATCTACAATATATTTAAGATTACATATAAAAAATAGATAAAAAGTTCATTTATAAACGCCGTTTTATAAAGATTTTTTTAATAATTTAACTTATACGATATTATTAGTATTATACAAGTGATATATTTTTGTTACATATATCTATACGTGAATCAATAAAGTACAGAATCTTTAACAGCAAGATAAAAATGCTTATTAAATATTAGGGAAATAAGACATTACAAAGTTTAAATCACATACTATAATTATTTAAAGTCTTAATATTTAACTATCCTGTTACATTACTGTAGGAACCAATTTCATTAAACAATCTTACTAAATAAAATTACTATACAAAATTACTAAAAGCAGTAAATAATTAAATATTAACTATACGTATTGTATAATTAAATATATAATTATACAATTAAATATTGAGAATACAAATTATAAAATACATTTGGAAATAATAATCATCAATGATGTATTATGTAAAATATAATAGCTTTGAAATATGCACATTAAATTAGTTAGTTACCCAGTATTAAAATATTATTTATAATAAAATTTGATAGCTTACACTATTCGATTGTATTTTTGTATCGAAAGAACAAAAGCGATAGTGTTTTATACTCGTATTATGACCAGTAGTAGCAGTACAAGTGGATAAAAGTATAAAAGAAATATATACTATTTATTATTAATAGCACTAATAATAATAGTTATCGATGTCAGTATACTTCTTTATAAATGTATATATATATATATATATATATATATATAAATATGGAATAAAAGTATGAATTATGGTATAGTATTATAATTATTTTTCAGAGATTACATTTAAAGAGTTAAAAAAAATATAGATAAAAATTTGTTTATGAATGTGCCGTACAAATTATCTTACAAATCCAATTTCTATATTTGATTTAACTTTTTTTTCTTTTGTATTGATTTATGACAACGTAATCAACAGCGAACCGTTTAATTATCCACGAATAATCTTATATAATCCATTTGTTCAATGAAATTAACTACTTTATTTCTTTGGTATTGATTTATAATAACGTAATTAAAAGCAAACCTTTTAATTAGTAATCATTAAATACTATTTATAATTCATGCGAAAATTCAACATTAAATTAATTTAGCAATATATAAATTACATTTACATTCTGAAATTTCTGTTTCTAGATTTTGAATTTTCGATGTTGATAAAAACCAAATTTAGTAAATGTACGTGTTAAAATGCACACGAATATTCAAAACATCTGTTTAACCTGCTTCTTTTAACACTTCTACTAACCTCCCCGAATTCGAGACACGTGTATGTAGTTATGTATATGTATATGTAGAATATGAGACACGTATACTTGATAGAATCAAGTATTGAGTAAATTAATATTTTTACGTTGATATCCTAATACATTTTCGAAGATATCACGTTATAAAATAATAAGTAATTTTATATAATTGAATATTAACATAAACATTGAAAAGTATTTCAAGTAAATTATTGTTTGACTTTTAAGTTTAATAAATAATAAAATATTTTTTTATATTTTTGTATTTTTAATTTGCAATTGATGTTAGTTAAAATTAAATTTCAATTACAAAATCAAACTATATACTATTAAAAATATTCAAAAATATTCTCTGAAAATTGGGTGATTTGCTCTATTAAAAATAATACAATTATACATAATTATAATCACATTATATATATATATATAATTTAAAACATTTATTAAGAAACTATCTATTTAATATGTTTGATGAATGTTTATTATATTTATCAATATTATTTATCATGCTTTTACATTTATTTTTAATAAATAGTAAAGTAAATCTAGTCTTCGTTATAGAGAATATTTATAAAAGTAATAAAAATATAGTTGCAAATTTATATGAATATGTAATTGTAGTAAATTATTATGAAAATCCTATCTTTTTATTATTCTTGAAGCGTTACAACATTCAACAAATTAGGCTAAACTGAATATTCAAAATAGGTAATTGAGATACAAAAAAAGTTTTGCATTAAAAATAGAAAAATAGCTTTATGGAATATTGTTAAAATTCAGTTAAAATTTGCTGCCGAATAAATAATTAATTCTTTTTATCTTTGAAGAATAGATTTAATATTTTATAATAATAATATTCATAAATATAAATATAAATAAATTTTAAAAATTGACATATAAAATGGGATAAATTTAATCGAATATAATTAAATATTATTTTTCGATACAAATATATATAGCATCTTGCATGCGTACTATTATTATAATAATTTATAAGAATTTTATATTGAAAAATAATTTATATATTGTTTTTAAATAAATAGTTATTTGAAAAACATTTATTTTAAAAATCTACATGTTCTGCAAGTTTGAATATCATTGAATATTTAATATATTTATATATAAATTAAATTAATGACAATTTATAGGTAAATTACAATTCAATGACAATTTATAAAAATTAAAATATCAGTTTTTATTTAAAATTTAATTATATTTATAAAATTTATTATATTAATAACTAATTACAGGAATTTTATTAATATTCGTTTTTTATTTAAATTTTCGATTGCTTTTGAAACTATTTGATTAAATTCAATTGACTTTAAAATTATATCTAAATTTTTATATTAATATATTAAATTTTTATAAACAATAATTTGATAAATGAAATTAATTTATTTATCTAAATTTATATATTTCTATATTGACAGAAACAGATCATGAAAATTGTTAACAAATTCGTATTTAACCTTTGACGAAAATGGTGACAAATATCTTTAAAGAAATATGTATATATTTGGATATATTTTTTGTAAATATAAATAAATTTTTAAGTATACATTTTAACATATTTTACTAATATGAAGATATACTTATTTTATTGATAAACTGTTATTCTTAATAGAAATTGTACAATTCATAGTTGGGTAAATATTTTTGTTCTATTAGTTATTATAAAAATAGTAAGCAAATACACATGAATCATTATAAATCATTATTTTCTATATTAGTTCTCTAAAAATTAATATAATTTACTATATTTTTCTACATCTATATCGAAGGAATATTTTTATGAAAAAAATCCAAATAATTTGTTTTTAAAAGAATTAATTAATTTTCTTGGCCGTTATACAAAACTGTATCGATATATATATATATATATATATATACTCTGTACTGACTAGAATTAAAATCAATAATAAAAATTGATATAAAATAATCTCAATAATTTTTTAAAATTCATATGAATATTTATTTAAAAAAAAATCGTTATTAATATAATAAAAATAATTCGCTATAGTCATACGTCTGATAATAATTGCAATATATTCTCAATATACACAATTATTGTAAACCACTTCATAAATCTATTATTTATCAAATAAAGTAGTTTAATTCTTTCTCTCTTTATCTCCTTTTACTTCGCTCATCTTATAAAATTATCGACTAACGAGCCCAATGTATATACACATACTAAAGCATTTCATCTAGTCTATAAGATTTTCTTGGCTTATGTTGGTCAAGAGAACGTTTCCTTTGTTATTAAAATTCTCGTTCCATTCTCCCGAGCTTTGCTGATACAATTTCGTATAATTTAACTCACGCGATGGAAACAAAAATTACATGGCATATTGGCGATTTGTTATACTTTGTTAAATCAACACGTAATTACTAAATTTTATAAACTTAAGGGATAATTAAGATATAGCTAAGCATTATAAGAGAACTATTGTATGCATGGAACATGGAGTTTCATAAAAACAATGGCCAACTAAAGACCCAAAAAATCTTCTGTCAAAAGAAATTAATTAATTAGATTGATAAATCGTATTCAAAATATAAATAGAATAATTAAAGATGCATTTAAAAAAGGATATTTGTTATTTACATTAGAAGATTACTAAAGATTATAGAAGATATAGAAGGAAGATAAAAATAAATAATACAAATGATTGATTATTACATATATTACCAGAATCTCATTATTATCATTTAGTAATCAATGTTAAGAATTAATTATTTTTATGCCATTTTTTGCTTATTTTATAAATTATATATAGTTTATAATAATTATTCAAAAGTTTGTAAATAAATTTGTATTCAAACCGTAAGCGTGAGTTACAAACGAGAAAGATTGCATTTACATTTCAGTATCTTAAATATTGACATAAACATAATATTAAAAGGATCATAATTTTTAGATAAAAATATTTATTAAGATTTATAATATGTTATAACATATTACGTCTCTAATCAAATAAGAATAATTTTTATATACATAAATTTTGTAAGTATTAATCGCTAAACATTATTTAACAAATATTATTCTTCCTCTCTATTTATTATAAAAGAAGAAATTATAATAATTTAAATATGAATCAAACCTAATATCATATAATCTAACTACATATTTTTGGTCATATAATTACTTATATATATTTTATAATTTAAAAACAGATATTAATAATGTAAATATAAATTATTTATAAAAATATTACAAATTTTTTTATGACGATAATGGTACTTAACTACATTTAGAATTTGATAAATTATAGAAACCTTCTTTTTGGTACTATGAAAAATCTGTTTAAAGAAAAGTAAAGCTTAAGCATTGATTGCAAGAATAAGCTTGATAAAGGTATGATAACCTTTGGTAATTCTGATTTGGTGAGTTACGTCATTTAGGATCCAGAAATCAATGAAGTGATTCATAGCTGAGTAGAAAGTATTTTTAGCGAAAAAGATCATCACCCAAAAAAAGCCTCTTTACTACTGCGCCATTATATTGTCTATATATACAATTAATAGCAACTATGCTTTTGAACATTAAAAGGGTTTTCTCCTAAATTGTTTGCATCATTGATTGTAACGTTCATATTTGGATAATCTTTAATAATCAAATGCAGCTTAAAGTTCTAAGCAACTTTTTAAAATTGTATTTAAACTTGATTATAGTAATATAATTGTTGATTATAATTTACAAAAAATTTTAATTGAATTGTAATAAAAGAATAATAAGTATGATACTTTAGAAAACATACATATATCAATATTTTTATTTACAATAATAGAAATAAATATGTTCAATTTTTTTAAATATAATAGTTGTGATTTAAATTAAACAGTATATTAAGTATAGATCTTATATATTGAACCAAGTATTTAATTGAAAATAATTACAACTGTAAGTAAATTCAAAAAATAATTAAGCGATAAATAGCTTTTTAATTACTTTTATTTCTATGGACTAATAACTTTCACAATTTGTAATATATTGTTTTACTAATGATATTATTATTTTATTTCAATCTGTTACTAAGAGCAAGCTATAATAAAACAAATATATTTACTTAGTTTTAACTAAAATTAATTGGCGCTTCAAGAAAGTCATAGTGCCTAAGAATTGCATTTTATGTTTCACTGTCATACCTAAAAATATATGTCGCTTTTAGTAACGTACATGAAAAAGGATGTCAGAAGAACTGACACGAAGTTACATCAATAATTGTTTGACAGGCTGTGAAAATGTTTTTGTTGAATTTGTTTGTCCTTTGCTTAGTAAATTAGAATAATTTAGGGAAATTTAAACTAACTAATGTTACATATATCTTTACCATATTAAAATGATTTTTTAATTATTATTAAAGTATATAACGAGATAATATTATATATGTTTATTTTATATTATTAATAGAACAAATTTTTCATTATCGGTAGAAATACATAGAAAATAATGTACAATTTCACAAATTGTGCCTTCTTTCAAAATGCTTTAGTATATAAGATTTCTAAAGTAATTAAAGCTTAATGTGTTAAAAATGACTATAAAAATTTTTCTCTTAAAAATATCAAAATAACTTTGAAATCCCTTTTAAAAATATATACATATTACTAGTATTATTTAAACTATTTATGAAATCTATTTATGTGTATTATTATTATTTAGAATAGAATTTTTTATTCAATTGCTTTTTTTTATTCAATTTTATTGAATTCAATTCTTATTCAATTTTCCATAAAAGTAAACTGAAACTAATGCTCGATCATTAAATTAATAATTTTTGATAAAATATTTATTAAAAAAAACTATTGACTAAAAATTTAGTTTAAGAATTTTCTGCAGATCAAAGATCATTACGTCATCTAGGTGTAAATCATGGATGTAAATATAAAAAATACTGCGACGCATAAATCAATTTGCAAAATTATTACCCATTATATATCGAAGCAAACCTAATAGGAACAAAATAATGAAAAGATAAATTACCACAAATAGTAGAGTCGTTCGGAGTTACATTCTCGTGACATTGTTTAATCGTTCGAAAGAAAAGGCAAAAATGTATATACATATGATCCAGTGAAGAAGAAAAAAGAGACGAAGATGAAACACAAAAAAAAATGGACGAGAGTCTGAATGGTTAAAGCAGGTACTCGTCATTCCTATTTATAAACAGCGTAATATGTCAGGAATAAGGAACAACGTTGTGTGCGAATATAATCGTCAACAAATCTAATTTGCTGACATAACAGAACTGTAATGAATACATACATACATATGCATGCATACATACAATATGATAATTTGATCAGGATGACTATTGTGTAAAAATTATTAATAAAAAGCATTGCTTTATACATACATAATTTCTGTATACATTCTTCAATAATTTATTATTATGATAAATTTTCATATTTTTACTTAATATTCCATTTTAGGCATGATTAAACTTAAATAAATAATTTTATTGAATTAATATATTTTTTAAACTGTAACTTGCAACTAA
Organism: Ceratosolen corneri; assembly: GCA_030522565.1. Taxonomy (NCBI): domain Eukaryota; kingdom Metazoa; phylum Arthropoda; class Insecta; order Hymenoptera; family Agaonidae; genus Ceratosolen; species Ceratosolen corneri. The sequence continues at coordinate 43,746 of JAPYYT010000029.1, read as the reverse complement.
TTTTATAAATGCAATTAAAAGCATAAAGTATTAAAATTTATTTATAAACTTAAAACATTCATATGATATATCTAAATTTATATTTTAATTAGAAAATTGAATATGTTTGGTAAATCTAAATAAATGATTAATATATATTTAAATTAATAAATCTTTAGAACATGAAACTTGTATATGTAGTTAGTAATTCATCATTAAAGAGTCAATATAAAATTTTATTGCCTTTTACTACAAAACTTTTACAATAGCATTTTTGTAATATTAAATATAAAATCTGTTAATATTTATATCTAGTTTTTATAGCAAATTATATGTGTAAACTAATTGTAGCTTTCATTTTCAACTATAGTATTTAAATAATTTATTCAATTATATTTTTTTAAATTTACAAAGAGAAAAATTAATGCCAAGTTTTTTTAATACTATAAATGAAAATATTTAAAATATTTAATATCTGAATGTTTTACTATTTATTATAATAGGTAGACAAAATATTAATTAAAATAGCTATAAACAAAAGAAAATATGTACAGTAAATAAATGATCTTTTTAATACTCTTCAAATTCAAAATTATTACTAAATAAATTGTTATTATTAACTATTTATTTGATTGTCAGAATTTTTTGCAATAAATATGTTTTATAAAATTTCTTTTTAAGTTTTGTTCCTCTTTCAGGATAAATAATTATGTTGTTCAATTTTATTTTTACATTATAAAATTGAAAACTGAAATCAATAAATTATATAAAGAATGCAAAACTTTGTCATATCACATCAATTTGGTAGAATAAATAAGTTCGATTTTTTATATATCATTATATCGCTTGTAAATATGACATAAGCATACATAATGTAATTTATATTTAATAATTTATTTATTTTTCAACGCAATTTTAAACTATAATCCTTTGGAATGAGAAATTTTTGTTTTATCATTTTTGCTACACTTGGATTTATTCCTCACGATTGACGAATTTCCCCTAATGAAACTTATGTTGCAAGAATTATATTTTAAAACTCCATTAGACTAATTAATAAATATAAAATTTTACCTAGAAATATTGGACTGTATTTTAAAAAAGTATTTTGAAAAATGACAAATGTATTTAAAGCTTATAATTTTCTATTACAAATCTCAAATATTCTTTACCTATCCTTATGAAAAAAATCTTTTATTGGAATAGTTAAAAAGAGATTCAAGAAAGTTAGAGTTGTCGAATGGGATCAAACGCTTACCTTGCAGTTGATGAATCGTCGCTTGGTATTCAGCCAACTTCTCATCGACGTAATCCTGACTTTGGCTGGCGATAATTTCAGCGGTACTAGGTCCTGTATCTTCGTCATCCTGTGCTCGAGTTGGATCTAGTGGTACACCAACGTATTCGTACTCGCCCGAGCGATAAGGTGCAATCAGGTACTCGGGTGGGCCACAAGTCTGATGACAACCAGGACTCGCGGGATTCTGAAGCAAAGGCATGGAAAACATAATTAACAAAAAACAAAATACTGACTTTTCTATATTTATGTACTTTAACTTATGTGGTTTTATTTATTTGATCTAACATATATAATTGAAAAAAGTTACGCTCCACCTCATTTTATATTCTACAACGTTTTACTAAATTGATTTTAGTTTTAATAATAAGTTGGCCAAATTCTAAAAGATGAACATTATATGAAAGTTTATTAAAAATATGGTATATGTTATTATTATAATACGAAAGTGTTGTAAATTTTATTCAACTCTTATATATAAATATAAATATATTAAGGAAAATGAGTTAGATACTAACTTACCATAAATGAATTAATCTCGTTTTAATTTTAAAAATTAATGCTGGGTATAATTATAATTTGGTTTTAGCGTTTTGCAATATATCTAATTTATTATTAATTTGCAATAGTGTATCTTTATTTGACTTTTTTAGCATTATTATAGATTCAATAGGTTTATAGCTATATTTTACAAATAAAAAAACCGTTTCTTACACTTTTCTAAAATTATCATAAGTATAATAGTTATACAGCTATACTTGATCAAAGAATAGAAAAAATTGCACACTGTTTAAGAAGATAAATATCCTTATTAAATTCTAATGCAAATTAATTATAATTTCTTTAGGTCAGTTTGAAATATTAACTATGAAAATAAAATTTTAAAATACTAATATATTTTTCTAATACATTTGTAATGATTAAAAATAAATAAAAATAATTCATAAATAATATTAAAATCATACGAAATATTAATATAACTTAACGTAAGACATAACAAAAATTACATAAATTAATTAAAATAAACAAATATTTTTTCATATTTAATTATTCATGAAAATTATTTACGAAAGAATTATTGATTAAATTCATTAAAGGTACTCACTTATTTTTCGATTCTTTCAATCACTTATATCGATATCAATACATTTTATAGAAAATATATTATTAAATACTCTGAATATCAATTTAATTTCTCTATTAAATAATATGATAAATAAAATTTATACATATATTTTTATTTATTCTAAATAGATAAAAGGATCTTAAAATAAAATTAATTATTAAAAAATATTCATTAATAGAAAGTCTCATTATCTATTTTAATGGACTTTTTTCTTAAATTAAAAATTCCATTCTTTAGAATTTCGATAATTATTGTCAATTTTTTTAAATATTCATAATTTATTTGCAAAACAATATTATTGAATTTTTTAAACTGTAAAATAAAATTACATGTAGTTTTTGAAGAAAAAAATCCCAACAATTATTTTCGTCATTTGTAACATCAATCTTAAGAAAAATACGAATTAATCGATTTTTAAATGTTAAACTTACTTCGATTGTTTATAAACCTAAAAATGAATACTTATATTTTAATCCTAATGGGATCTAAATAACGAAACGTCATCCAATAAAAAGTATATACTTTACCAATAATGGAGATGGAATAAACGGTCTTGCCGTTAAATTTGGCGACAAGGGCATAGGCCAACGAGGTCTAGGGCATTGTACATATCCGGTTGCTGGACAACCGAAAATCGGCGACATGCCTGGTGATACTGGCATGCCCATTGGCACTGAGCCCACCGGGTGTAACACTCCCGGATTATTATGTCCCAGTGAGAGCGGAGGATCACCCCCTCGTTGTTGCTGGTACTGTAGATGCTGTGGTGGCGTAGGACTGAAAGATAAAGGTGCACGAAATGGACTTGGTGCGGAGGGTCGACCAGTCGATCTCCTATTACTTGGGTTCCCGTAGGGGCTTTGACAACCCCGAGACGGCTGTTGTGACATCCTATTCGCTCTTTCACCTTGAGGACAAGAAGATACTAGTATTCACTGTCTTTGGTTCTTCTAGCATGTCTGAAAATAATAGCTTATATAATTAACTGAATATTATTGAGCATTATTTATTGAAAATATAGTTATAAACTTTGTAAATTTGCAAAAACTAATCTTTATACAAATAATAATATCAATCGGATTAATAAGTTCCATATCATAAAGATTTATTAAATTGATAGTGATATAGTTTTCAGTTATACGTTATATAATATTATACATATTTGTAAAGCTAAAAACTTTTGCTTTAAATATTATAAAATTATATTTATTCATATTATTCATTAGGTATTTATACGTTTCTCAGAATAATTTGAATCTTTAATTGAACTTTTTTAATCAAATTAAAAAAAAAATTGAAAAGTTATGTGGATAATAAATTGATGAAATTTTTATAAAATTCTCATTTAATTAAAAAAAATTTAAATAAATTGTATTGAAAAGGATATAATGATCGTAAATAAAAAATACTGCTTAAAGCTTCTTCAGAATTATTTAAAAATTCTGTTTATACCGAAACTTTCAAAAAATTATTACAGATATTAGACATTTCAATGGATGGTAAGAATATAGTTATGTATGCAAATTATAAAATTGCTCTATCAATTGAACAAATGATTTTTTTACTTTCAACTTACCTTTCAACTTTTCAACCTTTCAAAAAATAACTTTCAACAAATGCTAAAATTATATTACAGAATATATTTATCTAATTTTTCTACAAAAAACATGTATTTTATTGAACTATAACTTCTAAAAATAGATTAGTACTATTTCTTTTATAAAATCTTTATTTAATATTTATAAAATATACGTACATAGTATGTATAATATATTAATAATTTCAAAAGTTATCTTTTTGGAAAAATTTCTATAAAAATTATCTTTAAAAATTTAAGTAAAATTTTTGTCACTACGTATTATAAGTCTTAGAATTATAATAATTAAGTAAAATTAATAATATTACAAGTTTATAATTAAATCTTCATATTACATAAAGACAACTTTTAAATAAAATAAACTTTAAATTCTTAAATGTTCGTTTCGTAATTAAATAATTTAAATTTTATCGAAAAAAAATTATTAAGTTTACAAAATATTTATATAATATGTACAAGAAATATCTAAAACTACATAAAATAATAAAAACACATTATATAATAATTTTCCATTAAAACATATACTATTACTATATTAAAATAATAGTACATTTAATGCATAGATGAAACTTCAATTTTCTTTAAAGAAATCACAAACATATAATTATATAGTTTTTATCGAAAAGCAGTCCAATACTATTATGAAATTTTTGAACAATTAGCACCCTGAAGGAAATATATAAAAAAAAAATGAGTTATTATTTCTATAATAATTATATTTAATAAAATTGAATCTCTTAAAAATCAGTTTTAAATGATTCAGTTTCTACATTCAATAACATAATTGATTTTGATAAATATATTCTGAATATATATTATTTATGTTTTTAAAATTGGAAAGGAATTTGACACACTAACATAAGAAAAGTATTAATTAAGTAAGAGGAGCGATTTTCCTACATCTGAAATACCACTAATATAGTTTATTTGATAATAAAATTATTGCTTATAAATTTAGAGAATTTTATAATTAATTATTTTGTTGAATATAGAAATTGAATCGTTTAAAAAAAAATATATATATATATATATATATATATATATATATATAATAAATCTTTTTACATGAAGTGATATTATATTTTACAATAAATATATTAATATTATATAAATATATATATATATATATATATATATATATTATATATTGAATTAATTATAATTAAATTTGTCTTAAGATTTATATATATAATTTTTTGTAAGAAATCTAAAACAATGAAATAGTATTTTGACACTTGAATGTATAAAGTACACTCTATAATAGTGAAATATTCCTTGGAAATAAACCATAATAAAAATACATAATTATCTTTTCAAGCTGTAGTTTTGACACTGTTTTAATGCAATTATATAAATCAATATTTAAATATACGATTTTTAAATAGTAACACCACTTTTCATGTTGTGATTCTATCAATCAAGCAGAATCAAGAAAATATATTGTAAGCCCAGTAAAAATTTATTTGCAGGGGGCCTAAACTTGGAAAAGTGGAGGTACATATCCAGGAATGTCGTTGTGGCCGGATGGCCATTAGCCAGAACATCTCGAAATAAGTACTTTCATCACTCTTATAAGCTGTAAGTGTGTAAATGAAATGGTATTATTATCAGAGTACATCGCGACGAAGCGATGCATGTAAAACACACATTGATATTTACATTCTGAGTTCAATCGATATATATGCTCACTACCCTTCCTTGTGCCCAATTATCATTAGTATTAATTATTTTTAATTGCTCTTTGCAAATGAATACTTTTATTTGTTTGTTTATGATACGCATTAATATATATATATATATATATGAATTAATATATATATATATATATGAATTAATATAAGTGTGACTGCGTGTGTAATTAGATGTGTATATTTATGAGACCTACTATTATTTAAAAAATAAATAAAAAATTTAGTTTCTCGCACTTATAAATTTAAAAATTTAAAAAATGATTTTTAGATTCAAAATTTTTGTCTGTATATTATTTCATCTTCGATTTGTAATTATTTATGATTGTAAAATTGAAATGAAAATAATGCGTGCCTTAAATATATATACTATGTAATTTAAAGGCTCTCCAATTGCATTGTAATAATTTTTTATTAACTTGCGCCTATGTGCTATTTTACAACGTATTTTTAAATTTTGAAAGAAATAAATGAAATTTAAAACGCTCCACGAAATTGATCATTTGAGTTTTCATTCTATTGATTATATAATTTATTATATAATTATATATACATTTTATTACGGTCTTTTTAGCTCTGTTTGATTTAATGAAACAAAATCAATAAGTAGTAAATTTAGTTAACTGCATTTCTTCATATTACATTTACATTTAGTCATATTAATATATATATATATATTTTTTTTTTACTACATTTAATATTTTAATATAATAAATTTAATCTTTTAATTTACAATCAATTCAATAAATTTAATTAATACTCTAGTAATATGTGATTGTACAATTATTACTAATTTTCAAAATATAATTTGTTTCATTTATATTTATTAAAATAAAAATTGAAAAAAATTGAAAAAACAGTTAAAATAAAAGTTTGAATAAATTAAAAAAAATTAAAATAATAATTGGAATAATTAAAAAAATAGTTAAAATAAAATTTTAAATAAATTGAAAAAAAATTAAATTAAAATTTAACTATATTAAAAAAAAAAATTAAAAACAAATTTAAATACTTCTTAGTAAAGTAAATAATTTTAATTATAATAAAAAAAATTTGAATCCGTTTTAAAATGAGTTAGACTATGAGCTATTTGTCTAATAAACAAATTTCTGTAATATTTTAATATTATTATCGTCAAATATTATCATAAAAACTACTAATTATCGTACAACATTAACTACTTACTAATACTATAATTAATATTGACTAATTAACTATATACTAATACTATATTAATACTAACTAATAAAATGATATAAAAATTTATATATAAATAAATTTACAATAATTTAAAAATGCTAGTATTTTGTTGTATTTTTAAATAGCATTTTAAACGTAAATAATGAACAACCCATTTAAGAAAATTAATTAATTTGAAGAAACATGTTTTTCTTGAAATTATTAAAACTTTTGCTCATTCAATATTTCGAAAAATTTTTTAATTTATGAAAAGAATATTTGGATACATTCATGTACTTTTTAAAAAGAAGTTTTCCATTTGAAAATTAAGAAAAATATTTTATAATATAGAAAAATCCATGTATTTTCTATGTATATAAAATTTATCTGCTTATTTTATGATTTATAAATTCTAAGAACAATCATAATTGCTATTATAAACGAATTCTCTATCTTTTAACAAAAAAAATATTAATGCTATTTTTAGAAAAAATGAAGAGAATCGTAATTCTTTTTTGTTTGATAAGCAATCAACAACTTGCAGTGCTTCAAACTCTCCGAGTCCGATGCTCTTAAGCTTTTTGGCTAGATACCGAGTGTAGACTGTTTAAATATAGCAACATTTCTATATTTATGAGCATCGCTATACACGTGGTATACCGGCATTCATATATACATATATACAGGCTTGTAATTTCTCTAAGAACAAGATATTTCCGAATCTGACACGATTTTACTAAAGGTGTTCGCTATCATCAATCCTCCTTGTCGTGCGACCCGGTATTACAAGATTGAACCATTCCTATATTCTATTATTATGCTGATTAACGATTGTTAATATAATAACAATATAATATTATAATATTATAATATTTAAAAATTCAACCCATATACTTATTTTGATATTTCTCATTTTATTTATTATAAATCTTCGACAGTAAAATCTTTTTGATAAATACTGCATGATTATATTTTTCAAATATTGACTAAAATTGTGATTTATATTGAAAACATTCGGATTTATTTGTATTATTCAAAATAGTCCTGTTTACTTAAAACATTGTTATTTATTAAATTATAGAATACTACATTATATTTATATCAAAAATTTCAATTTCTCTTAATAATTTGAAATATATCAAATATTTCTATTCGATAGTATATTTAATAACACAAAGGAACTAGTTATACTTTTTACTAAATTCATATGAATTTTTATTATATATTTATCATATATTAATTTTTATTTACGTATGCTTTTATTATTACATCATATATGTGTATATATGTATATATATAAATGTAAACATTTACTATATCACATACATATGATATTCAGTAAAAATTCAATACAAGTTTAGAAATCCTAATGTTTTGCTATTTATGTAATACAATAATTAAATTTTTATGCAAGTAAGAAACTTCTCACAGAATTGAACCGAATTAGATAAGCTAAATTATTATATTATTTACTGCTAAATGTATAAGTTACCAAATTTTATTTATGTAATTTTAAATGGTAATAAAATAAAGTATAGTTAACACAAGATATTTTGACAAATAAATGAGATTTGTCGCGTTGTTAACTTTATGATTCGCGTTAACTTTATAATATGTATTATAGTATAAAACTAAAATTATCACATATTTTTAAAATATTAGTAAAGTTAATATTAAAATATAAGTTTTTTTATTTATAATTTAATTAAAATAAATATATTACTTTTTCGATAATATATATACTATTTGTTTAGCATTGTTAAAAAATTAAATAATATAATTTACATTTCGGTATATTTATATATTAGTTATTATTACTAATAAATTAATATCGTTATATTAATATATTAATTGTTATTATTAATTTTTAATATAAGTAACTACATATGCTACTTTTACTCTAAAATTGATAAACATCGTTCGCTCATATCGACCTAATACATGTGTATTTCACAAATTTAAGATAAAAATGTACCGACTATTTTTTTGATAAAATAAAATACATGTTTTTAAATTCAAAACTTTTTTTCAAGACATTATAAAAATTACATTAAATAAAAACACATTATGTTATATAATAAACTATGAAAGCATGTTGTTTTTAGTATTCATCACGAATCCTTGACCGCTTTCTAACCATTTTACTGAGTTTATTTTTAGAAAATAGATCTCAGCGCAAACTAGTAAAATAATGAATATAACTTATTAATTATTTAACAAAATTTACCTGACGATAATTTATTAAATTTTGACTAATTCAGTATAATAGTAATAATATCTGTGTAAGTAATTGAAGCGATACAACTGACAACGTTATTATTTATTATCATTAGAATAAAAATATATTCTTTAATATTAAATTATTAATATTATATTAATATTAATTATAAATTATTAATATTAATTATAAATTATTAATATTAATATTATTAATATTATACTATATTATATAAATTATAATTCTAATAAAATACAATTGAGCTTTTATAATTATATAAAATAATACTTGCATAAACTATGTTGAAAATTAAAATTATTTTATTTTATAATAATCAATGTTAAATTCAGATCTATAATTTTCAGATTTTCGAATAGTAATATACAGAAATCATCTTTATGAAAAAATTCTTACAAGAAATATTCTAAATAATATACATATTTATTTTAATTGAATTGATTTAGTACAATATAAAAAAATTTAAAACTATTAATATTAATGATGTATTTATATAAATAATTTATTTCTTCTTATCAATAATTATATTTCCTATATATCCAACATATTCTTTATAAAAATATGAATATGGTTTAAATTTTAAATTACTTGAAATATATTTATGTGTCTATGTGCTATGTATATATATGATATCCGCTCAAGTGCTTAAACAGAACTTCAAAAATGTCAGATAATTAAAAAAAATTATAATATAATGAATACCAATAAAATTTGATTTTTTGAAAAATAGATTCTATTTCAATTTAATATTTAATATAAAAACATGAAACGTTTTAAGTTTTTTTTTCTCAAATAATATTTTCTCTATACCAGTTTTATTTATTTTCCCTGTTTAGCTTAAAATGATAAGAAAAAATAAGAATGTATTCAAAGCAAAATATCATCTATAAACAAAAATTTGCTCCAAAACTAATTCCATAAATTATATTGAAAAAAAATGATTAAGTAATCATTACAAGCCAATCAGTTTCGACTTCACAGAGTTTACATTTTTATTGAGAAAAAAACATATTTTGAACCTTAATCTCCAAATTATTGTGTGCATTGAAAAAGTAATATTACCACAACTAATAAGCATCTTACAAATTATTTTGTCTAAGTTTGTATTATTATACAGATAGTCCAATTTCTTAATTTTTTTAAGAATTTTACAAAACTTCTCACACCGTCAATATTTACGAATAAATCAATAATAATGAAATTTTCAATTGCATTTTAATTCACATTAAAATATTAGGTAGTTTTAAAATAATTTTAAAATTAAATTTGAATATTTATCAAAAAAATCATTATATTTTTAACTTGTAATTCTTGTTACATAACTAATATTATTTTTCATATAATATATATTTAATTTCTATTATATAATGCAATATCAAACATATGAAACTTTATATGAAATTTTTGTATTAAAATTATAAAAAATATTCCAATAGAAATTAATATATATATGTAAATATTGTCTCATTTAATAAATATCAATTTTGTAGTATTTTTATAAAAATGAAGATGTTACTTTGGTTTGTTAAATAGAAAGAAATTTATTTGTATTCTTCTACAAAAATTCTCAGGAAAAATTTTATATGAATCTTTTTTATAAAAAATTGTACGAATATATATTTTTTAAATTTGATGTAAAACAATAACTAGGCATTAGTGATTTATTCAATCAATTCATTATTAATTTTCTTTAAACGCAATATGACAATAAAGTATCGACTATTAATTACGAAACATATTATTAATATCTGGTTTCGTATATATTAATATTAATATTAATTCGTAATATATTATATTATATTAATATTAAAATTTTTTATATTATGTTTATATTTCTTGAGACATAATCTAAAATCGATTAAATTAAAAAGCAATTGCAAATATATTTGGACACATAATCAATACGATAAGTACATTTGTTTCTTAAGAATAAACAAAGAATGTCAATGCACTGTCTTAAATAATATATATTATATATTCGTTGGTTAAAAATTGCATATAAATTATGCTATTATGTTTCACCAATTTCTGTATCCCAGTAGCTTTCAAGCTCCGAAAATAAAGCGTGTGTGTATACATCGTGTATTGATCGATATGAAGAAATGATAGCTTTGTTGGATTGACATATCATACGGTAATCTTTAATTCTTGATTCTCGGATCTTTGTTCTTCTATTTATATGTACTACAAAGTTATAAGTATTTAATATCATAGAAAATACTTATGATAAAAATTTTTTATTTAATATAAATGATAATAAATGGCTAGAGACACAATAAATAAGAAGAATCTAATCATTGTTTGTTTTTTAATCATTGAACATTGAACATTTAATCATTGCAAAGTTTACGATTGAATTTAGATACTTAACTTTACATTAAATAATATGCTAATACTATATTTAATTAGTTTAAATGTGCCTTAATATGAAAGATTCATTAAAAAATCATAATAAATTTCTAAAAAATTAGAAAATTCGTATTTTTTTAAATATAATCAGTATGTTCTTTTATGAATTAAAATAATAATAATTAACTAAATGTAAAATTAAGATTACACAATATATAAATTATAATTTTTAAATATTTTTTAAAAATTAAGATAAAAACAAAAATAATAGTATAGTACTAATTACTAAATAATACAAAAAATAGTTTTATCTTTTTATCAATAATTATTATAAAATATTCTAAATAAGCACGCTAGTGCGCGCGCGCGCGCGCGCGTATGTGTGCCTATACATGCGATTGTGCATTCAAATAGATAACAATGATAATATAATATTAAAACATTATCAATGTATATGTAATGACTCCAAACAAACCAAAAAAAAATTTTTTATTAAAAAATTTTAAAATTTAACTATGATAAATTTTTTTGAGCTAATCATGTATCTAGCGCATCTCAAATCGTCCAGCTGTTATAGGTATACATCTCGGATTTAGTTCATTTATTTTGAGGTTACATATACATATGTGAATATAAAGTATTTAATCATGTTTTCAATTTAGAAAATAATTTAACGGTAAGATAATTATAATGATTTGAAAGTGTAATTAATTTTTTTGACAATGCAATAAAAAATGAGAACATCCTTTTTGTTAATAAATTAGTTTTGTTAAATTTTGTTATTCTAAATGTTTTTGAAAATTGTTAAAAGAAAGTATTGTATATAAAAATTTAGAATTGAAAACATTTCTCACGCATTTATTGCTGCTAAAGAAAATTTTAATATTTTCAAATTTATACGTGAATAGCTGTAAAAATATAAAAATTTATAAACAAGATTTATTTATGAGATAAAAAAATCTAAATAAATTTTATTTTAAAAATATTCAGATAAATTTAGTTTTTTATCATTTTGAAAAAGTAATTTATAGAAAAGTATTTATACATTTCTGTATACAATTTTATTATTTATTTCATTTTATCATTTATTAATATTTGTTTATACAAAAAAAATTGAATATAACACTCAATAATGATTTACATACTGATGTCAAAAATGTTGAATATTATGTCATTCATATCGAATAGATTAATAAATCGATCAAGCACGTTGGCTACAGTAAGTACAGAGATTGAATCGCTCTTCTTTCAATCACTCAAAAAGTCAATAATTTCGAAATGAATTCGATAATAATAGAAAGAAAAAATAATTTAATTATTTTAATAGTTGAATTTACTGATAAGCTAGAGCTAGAGGGGTTGTACTCTAGATAATAATCAATCACTGAACTTGCTTCCGTTATTGAAAAATTTGTAAAAGTATAACAAGATCTAATGTGTAATATAAATAATAAGACTAATGAACAAATAAAGAAATAAAATCGTGTTATTGTTTTATTTTTTGTTTGTGTGTTAATGTATTATTTTCATTACTAAGAAAATTAACTATTTTAGAATTAAAGCATAGTGATTATACAATTTAATAATATTAAGTGTGATCAAATAATAACCGAGGATCACCTGCAAAAAAAAGAACGAGATTGGAAAAAAGAATTAACTGACCGAAGATTGTGGTACTATCTGATTTCAGAAATATGAGATTGATCTAATCAATAATAAATCATTTCCCTATATATCCAGTATTTTGACAATTGTGACAAATACTAAAAGTTTTGAAGAAAAGAGAACTTATTATATAATATATAAAAAAACATTATTTTTTTGTAACTATTTTTCATATTAAAAAAATTCAAATTCAATTATACTATATTGTATGAATTAAGTAATAGCGTAAAATAATCACTGAATTTTTATTTAATAAAATCATTTTTTGAATAGAACAAAGCCTTAAACACAATTTCTATAAATAATGAAATTTTTTAATAACTGTAAATAATCAGTCAATTTATAAACTATGTATTTTTGCTGCTATAAACATATTATTAACTTATAATATACTTCTTATAAAATTTAAGTAAGTTTAGTAAAAAAATTTCAATGTTAAATATAAAATCAATGTTAAATATTTTATTTTCAATATAATATCTTTTTACAAATTTGAAAAGTATTGATAATGTCAAGAGAAGAAATTATTTCAAAACGTTCTACATATGTTTATACAAACATTTACAGTTTGTCTAAATTTAAAGTTTTTGAAAGGACCAAGACAAACGTCATCGAATTTACATTTTAATATATAATTATATTTAGAATTTATACATTTAAAAAAAAGATTATACGATATTTTTAATAGCATCAGTTTTCTTTAATATTCAGTTACAATATTGATTATCAAATTGTAACAATAGAAAGATTTATTTATTTTAAAAGACTTATTTATATGAAATTGCTTCTAGATTAAGATTTAAAATATTGTTACTTGAATTCAAAAACAAAATATAATTATTAAAAATATCATATACGCAATTAGAAATCTTATTTTTTTATAAATATAACGTTCTTATCTAAAATTATTCATTTTGTAATATGTATAGTTAATCGTACATGAAATCTTTAATTTTTTTATCTTTAATTCTTTATTGATATGAAACTAATTATCTAAAATTATTTTTCATACTCGTATTAAACACCTCATTAATTTGATTTGATTTTAAATTATATTTCAATATGTATTCAATATTTATTAATATATATAATAATTTTTAAAAATTATTATAACTATATATAAATCATTTATGTATAAATTTTATGAAAAAAAAATTCTTTTACAACCAACAAGAAAATTCATTTCCTATCAAAAATGAAATAAAAAATATTAATTAAATATTTGTTATTAAGATTGTAATAAATTTTAATTAACAAATTCATAATTATAAATAATTAATTTAAAATAAATTTTTTAATATTAATTTGACTTCACACTCATATAAAATTTACGAAATGTTATTATTTACCTGAATTAAAAAAAGATTCTGAAATTACCAAGATTACTGAAAATGCAAAAAGTATTGAAAATATTTTATAAAATATTTTTTAAAATATATACAAATATATTTTCAAATCTTTAGATATTTATTTTTAGATAAAGGCAATGCTAATCTCAAATTTAATTTTAATATCTAATTTGAATATTAATGACTATTACTTTACATTATTGTTAAGGTTTCAAATATTAAAAAATCCATAATTTAAAATATTTTATCATCAAAATTACATGGAAGAAGATATATAGTCAATATTAAATTCAAATGAATATTTATTATTGCACATACAATATATATTATTACACATAACAAAGCATATTATATAAACGTACAAATTTGTTATTATCAATAAATCCAATAATAATCAATGTTTTTTATTTTATGCTATAGATCCATAATATTAACTTTCTTTTACGGTGGGTTTTTTAATTATATAAAAAATATTCTTTATTTTAAACTATTTTACTGAAAAATTTACACGTCTATGTATACTTTTCAAATTAAAAGTAACGATGACAAAATTGTTTAATATTTGACTTCTTACTAAAAATACTATGCTAATTTTATATCTAGATGTCATTTTAAAACTTTTTTAAAGATTTGATATAAGGTTATTTTTAAATATTTTGAAATTGTCAAAATTATATAAATCATAGAAGTTATAAAGAGAATGTATCTGTGGGTAAAATAAAGAATTACGATAATTTTTTTGTTCTATCGTTCTTACTTGGAAATGAAGTTTGAGCTTAACTTGAAATTTCAATTTTGGTAGTTGATAGAATTAATTCTGTAAATTTTTATCTATTTTGTTATGTTTCTGACGTTATGTTCATAAATAATGAGTCTCAGTGACTTTATTACAATGTACTTCAGAGCTAGAGCAGCAGTCTTAGTTAACCTTTATAAGATCACATTCAAATATAAAAACAGTTTTTTTTTAACTACGACGCTTAGTGTAAGCTAATCGTAGGTAGAAACTTGTATCTCAAGTTAAAGTTCAACCTTTAATTTAACAATATCCGCAACGCCAGCTTAATGCAAAATGAGTTGCTCAGAGGAGAATCGACACTTACCCTAGAGATCAACATGCAAACTGCTGGCCGAAATCGGCAATTCAGAGGAAGAAAAATAAGGAAGCCGAGATTGCGAACGAATATAAAAGACGTAGGCCTGACAACTGAGTCCGAGTGGTTCGCGAACAAACGCGTGCAATTCGAATGACTTTGCCGGGACTCCTCGCAAGTCAGCTTCCACGGACCAAGACTGCCGCGATGAAACTACCTAACGCTGGATTATCGAATCTGGTCCAGAGTCTGACTCTGACGCCGCACGGCATTTATATTTAGGCTTTGGCATCAGTCGACATTCGACTGGCGGGCGCCCATACAACTTTGCGGGCCCTCTTATTTTTCCGAGCTGTACCCTCACAAGCTCCTCCCCTCGGGTTCCGCTCTTTACCAACCCCAAGCGAACTTTTTATACAAACCGTGCTGTTACACCTCCCATTCTCTATTGAATTTAGATAAGACTGTAGGATACGTCGCCTTCTCTATCCGATTGCAGATCTCTTATCCCAATTTTACACTACACCAATATGACAATATTGGATCTCTTAAATCCCTTAAATATGCGTAACAAGTGTGCATTGTTAAGCCGAATTCATTGAATAATATGTAATATACCAATTTGATTGCTTGTTTCCCTAATAATTAAGCCGAACTTCAATTTAGGCTCAATATTTATATATTTATGACTTGATGCTGCGATTTTTGACACCAGCAAAATTAGTAAAATAAACAGTTTCCCCTAAAAATTATGAAGCTGGTTTGGCTTAGCTATTACTAAATGAATTTATTGAGTTAATAAAATGAATTATTGGCATACTTAATTGTGTAGCTAGATAAAATCAATTTCAAATAAGTATACTCAACATTAAATTAGATGAAAATTTGTTCAGATATATATATATATATATATATATATATATATATATATATATGTTACTTAGTATCATCGATAATTTTGGCCAAGTGAAATTCGCGAAACAGAACGAGAATATCTATCTCGATCTTAATAAAGAGCCAAATTGAAGCATCGGTTTCTCGAATAAGACGTCATCCGATAATACATTTTTATTTTTACACTCTGCATTTTATATTACAGTTTATGTTAAATAGACGTTCCATTTTCTCCTTTCGATTATTTATAGTAAAATTTCTTTATATTTCGTTAAGATCGCAAGGGTTGAATTTTTATAATGTATTTAAACACATAGAAAGCTGTTATTATATTTTTGGAGATTAATACGATCGGAATTTTAAATAGGATGAATTCCATCTTTAGTGACATTATGCATAAATATTTTGTTTATAGTGGAAAATATATATAAAACATAAATATTAGATATTAGCTGATTTAAAAAACTATAGCACTTGATTTACTAATTGATATATAGATTTTTAAAGGCCAATATCAACTTGCAAATAATTTATTTTATTTTTTATTTATTTACCTGTATTTGATAACTAAATATAAAAATATCATAAACAAAGTTAATTACATTATTAATTTCTTACTATTAAAAGAGTAAATTTTCTAAAATAATGTAATAGCAAGTATATATATACGATTATCTTACTAATTCGCAAATATTGATGTAAAAGCTCATTTTACCAAGCTAATTAACAAATCCATATAACCGTAAACTATATTCGTTCCATACCTCTTAATTGTTATTACTGCTTTATTAATTATGAAACTAATCGTAGCATGAAACGATTACGATATGTATAAACAAACTTATGCATAACCTTCGAATTATTTATTCAATATGAAATTTGCAGTTTTTTCCTTCAATACGGCAAACTTGTTATTGCTCATATTTAAAAGCTGATCATTTATTAACTATGCAATCGATTTAAAGAAAATATTAAAATACTAAATAGAAAAATATGAACAATAAAAATTTTTTATAGATTTCATTAATTGTATTATCGTAAATCAAAATTTATTATTTGAAGATTGTTATAAATTTCATTTTCAAGATAATTATTTACTATTTATATTACCAATATTTCTTTACTACGAACATTACTTACATTTCAATTTAAAGAAGTTGAAAAGAATTTTAAGTTGTAATTTATATAATTCCCCAAAATAATATTGAATTTCACTTGAAAAATCATCTGTGTTCTTATAAACGAAAGGCTTTTTAAAAATGTTAATAATTGGGGAGGTAAATACAATATATTTCAATTTTTTCACGTTTGATTTTAGTGAGTAAAAACTGCTTACCTTCATTTTGTCTATTGACACAATTGATTATAATTTATGTTAAACATGTTTCAATGCTTAAAATATAATCGATATAAAACTTCAAATTTCATATATAAAATTTAATTCGCTTCTAATACTAAAAAAATTAATATTTGATCTATTCCAATCTGTTTGAGAAAACACGGACCTATATTACTTCTCTTATTTCAAAACTATATAAAATCCAAAAATATTTAAGATCAAGATTAAAAAGGAAAAATCATAACTGTATACTTTAATATGAGTAGCTATCATCAATTTATTAAAATAGAAAACTAAGCATAAACTAACTACTTTTTATTCATTTTATTTGTAAAAATTAAATTATTTATTGCTATAAGAAAATAAAGATTTAAATACTAAAATTCTAATATATTCTAATAATAAATTAAGGTAATAGAATACGTATTTCTTTCTTTAAATTTTCTTTAAATTTAATGTAATAAAGTATTGCACTTTCAAATGATTATAGGCAGAATACAGACAAATTTAGAGAAAAAACCGACTTTTGTATCCATAAAATAATACGAATTTTTACAAACTTAAAAAAATAAGATATTTTTTATATTTAATTTGGTATTAGTTATTATATTATATATTAGTTGCTATTAGTTTGGTATTAATTAATTCGGTATAAGGATAAAAAAAATTTTATTTTTTAAAGTGATATCTACAGTTTACAAAGGATACAAAGGAAAGTACAAATTTTTACAAGATTTCGGTATACTGTATAGAATTGTAGAGTGTAGTTGTCTAATAAATTTGAAAATTTTGTTGAGTGATACTATTGGTTGGTCATTTTTTTATATTATAATAAATTTTAAAAAAGTACAATAATTTCAAAACAGTCAAACCTGGTAAGAAGCCAAGAAATAAATTTAAAATTTCTTTATAATGAATAATAATAACATTTATTATATTTTACAAATATTTTACAATATTTATATTAAACCCTATATAATTCTTATTTATTAAACAAAACAAATTATTAATTATATATTTACAAACTTATTATTTTCAATATAGTGTATATTTTATATTTTATTTTAAATATATTTCATAATTAAATATATTTCATAAAAAAAAATTTCATAATACACTATAATAATATATTAACTTACTGGTTTATAATAAATTCAACAATACTATTACGTATGATATCATAAGAATATTATCAATAAGAACGTGAAACATGAGATTCTTACCGACAGTGTTTTCATCTTACAATATTTAGTATTCGTACTACAAGTAAGATGTCAGTCCAATAGAAATATCCGCAAGTATAAACGTTCGGTTTACCACTAGATTTGTAAATCCTTACATAAAAGCATTTGCTTTTTTGAATAATAAATAATAAAATAGAGAAAATAAAGAAAATAAAATAAAGAAAATAAAAATAAGATTTATGTATACATATATTATATACTCACATATTATTTTGAATTTATCTTTTCCACGAATTTTTAATTGATCATAATTTTAATTATAAATATATATATTATATATATTATAAATATTATATTATATATATTAATTATATATATTAAGTAACATTTAAAAATAATCTTCTTTAATATGAGTGAATGTGTGACGTAAATAATGAAATTCATTTATAGTGCAATTATAAATATAATTTTACAAGTCATTAATACCAGTTACATTTTATTTAAAAAATTGTGTTAAAAAAATTATAATAAATAGCAGGATTTACAATGCCAATAATTTCATAAAATGTAGATTATTTTTTATATTATTTACTAGAATAATGCAAAAGACTTAAGCAATCAAATAATAAATTATAACGTATTGTTATTTAGTGTATTATTATTTAAATATAACCAGTAGAAAAATCCATTATTTTTAAGTGACAAATATATATTAATTTAATAAGGTTATAAATAAAGTAGAACATATTGTATTCAAAATTTTTCTTAAAAATTATTTTTAATAAAATTACTTTTCGAAAATTTTCAGAATTATATAGCCATATATTTTATATATGATAACAAAAATATAAATAATATAAAAATTAAATTGATTATAATAATATTATAATTAGAAAAAAATATATTATTTAATATATTTAAATTCAGTTTTTCCCCATGATTATAGAAAAATCTACATAAATTACTACTAAATTATGCACTAAAAGAAGAAGCAAATTATAGAAATTATAAAATTTATAGTAAATATAAATAGAATAGCAATAGATTTAATAACTAAAGTTATAAACAAAATTCTTCCTTAAATTAAAAGGTTTAAATTATTATTCAATACATTACAGAATTAATACATAATATGTAATCATATGCATCCTTTATAACATATATGAGTACAAGCAACTAATTGGAAAAGTTTATAAATAAATTGTAAAATGGCAAGGCACTTATTATTATTGATTGGTTCAAAAAATAGTTTCTGTAAATAATGGCTCTAATGCTAACAAATTTTATAAATGAAAATTATTATGTAGATTTTCAATATTTAGTCATTATTTCACCAATATTATCAATAATATTTATAATTAAATTGTTTTATTTATTAACTTTCTTGCATTAAACATTTTAATAATAATTCTTACGAAATTATTATTTTTATTCAGATTTCTAATATTATTTGAATTTGGTTATAATATTACATAAAGAATAATATATCGTTTGAATTGATTTAGATCATTTTAATTTATTTTTATTGGTTTATTAAGATTTTGAATAACTTACTTAATGTTTATACTACGAGCATTTATAAAAATGATATACATTTATTTGATTAGTATTGTTAATTGATTTAATTATAATATTTACTTTTTAGTAAAGATATAATACTAATATTTGAAAATGTATTATTTTATAATAAACTTACCATTGTTTATTTAGTAAATGATTCATAATTCATATAAAGGCTCGTGTTTTATTTATCATTTTAGTCAACTATCATGGAGTCAACTAAACATACTAATCAAATATTAAATCCATATTTATCATATTAATTCAGAAGATTTTACAAAATAAAATCGTATGCAACTAAAATAAGTTATATTGTTATCTTATATGTTCAATTCTAATAAACTAATATTTGTTCTGTGATAAATGAAAATAAAAAAATTATAACCAATTCTATTATTTTAAGGAAAAATCAAGAATAATTTTGATATATATAATATAATCATTTTCTTTAAATTGAAAAAGCAATATTCTAATATATAAAACTAATAAATATGAAATTTTTTAATTAATTTTTTCAATTAATTTAAAATCGAGTTCTTTTATAAATATATATATATAAATATAAATAATATATAAATATGCATAATATATAAATATATAATTATAATAATAAATTCTAATAAAGTTTTTTATTTTTAATATTAAAGCATAATAAATAATTAAATATAACAAATCCCCAAATATCAACAAAGTATTGAATTTATCGTAAATTAAATATTTAAATAAATTAAAAATAATTTATACATTTGATATATAAATCAAATTATGAAAGTTTATATGGCATTAAATACTTAAATTTAAAAATTTTGTTATATTTTTATATATTTCTAATTCTGTTACTTTTTAAAAACATAATAATGCATTTGTATAGATTATTTTTCTCTCCTCGGATTGCATTTAATATTATTATGAATAAGATATTTATATTTTTATAATATAAACAATTAAAATATACATCCAATTTATGAATTTAATAATCAATAATCAAATTCATACTTAATAAATACTACTTTTGTTATTTTATAATTATTACAAAATATTAATTATATACATTTTTAATAACTTATAAATCAAAATTAATATAAATTTTCTAAATTTTAAATAAAAATGTTTAATCTGAGTTATTAAATAATTAAATTTAAATGTTAATATGAATTAACTTCTTTTATTAAATACTTAAATATACGAAGCATTATAAAGACTCAATTTTTAATATATTAATGATAATAATAATATGACATTAACTTATATAATTAGTTAAATCATAGATTTATTTGATTAATATGTTTAAGATATAATTAATTGAATGCAATTGTAATAAGTTTTATCTAAGATCAATGGAGTATTTTATATGATTATAAAATATTTAAATATAATAATTATTATAAATGTTTGATTTTCAATAAATTTTTTATATCAGAAAATTATTAAAAATAATATTACATTAGTTTATATAATGAATTAAATCCATTAGTGGCAAAATATAAAAATTTAGTTTGAAATATTTTATTATTTCAATTTAATATTTATTTTTTTATAATTTTTATATAATAATAGATAATACCTAAAAAGATAATTGATAATAGATACTTGACGATAGATAATAGATAATAGATAATAGATGATAGATAATAGATAATAGATAATAGAAATAATAATAGGTACATAACTTACTATTAACATTTATTTTCATATTTAACATTGAAATGAATACTTAAAATAATATTGATATTATTAATTTTTTATATAATTTTCTACTGTAATAAAATAGTTTAGATAAATCTGTAATATAAACATTTATAAGTTTAAAATCTTTTTAAATCTTGAATAAATTGATAATAACAATGAATAATAATAATTAATAATAATAAAGAATACTTGTTAATAAATAATGTTAAAGATTATTAACAATTATTGTATCCAATCTTAGTTTTTTAATTTTAATATTTAATAATTGTCGACTTTATAAGTCTTAAAAAATTATTAAATTATTACTCAATTTCAGAATCTTCGAAATTTCTAAATTTAACAAGTAGAGTTTAATTATGCCTAACTTAGGAAAAAATTAATATTTCAATTAAATATTTTTTGTTTGTAAATCTAAATATTTTTAAATCTACATTTTATAATGTATAAATTATAATAAATAACATTATCTTTCAACTTTAATATATATTAAAAACTTACACTAATCTTTATTATTATTATAAAGACCCTACTATAATATTTATATGTATACATATGGTATAATCATTAATATTTGCTTTTATAGATGGCATTTATTAAATATATGATCTTGTTTTATGAGCAAAGTTTGTTGTTGTATACGTTTACGAAACTTTTAATTATTTATTAATTTTTTTTTTATTTTTTTTTTAATTAATTACAATATAAGAAATCAATAATAAATAAAAAAAGAAATTGGTATGCACCATTCATTTTTCGAAACAACTATTTGTACAAAATGTGAATAATTTTTTATATTAATTTAAGCTACAGATTTACATATTTTGAAATTCAGTACTATTACAAATGCTTGTTTTTATAATAAAATAATAAAACACAATTCTATCATGAATTATAAAACCGATTGTAAATCTACTGTTTTAAATATGTCGTAAAAAGCTGAATCGATATTTCCATATATCATTTGAATTTAGAATTAGTTTTTTCGACGTAAAACTTCATTGCGGATTTATTACAAATTGGAATCCCTTATACATATGCCCTCATAAAAATCTTGGAAGAACTAATGATTTTTATAGTAATTTGAAAAAAAATCTTAGATGTAATTTTAGATATACATAAAATAAAGAAATATAACAGTATCGCTTAATTCTGCAGAATACGCGCTTAAAAAGCAACACTCATAACATTGATTTGATGATTCTGAAAAAATATATATGACTAATGGCTTACAAATATAGAAATATTTTTCAAAATACAAATCAATTCAAAATATAAAATATTAGTAAAATGTACTGTAATAATTATTATAAATTTGTCGCTCATTGTTCAGGTATTATTCAGGTATTGTATATCCAATAAACTAATATATATAGAAGATAAATGTATACAAATTTAAATAATAAATAAAATAATATGCTTTATAATAATTTTGAAAAAAGTCCATAATTATTGAAAATAAAATCAAGTACAGATTATGTTTTCATCTATGCTCATAAAAGTGAAATAAGCACATTATATTTAATTAACTTTGCTTAAAATATTATTAACTATAAAGACTATTTTATGTTATAAATATATTATCTCAGATGAGAAAGAAACGATTAAATATTAACCTTTAACCATTGATTATTAGAAGTTTTTGAAATTTCAAAGCTTAAGTTACAGACAACAATTCGAATTTTCATTACTTTATTACATTTCAGCTGCAATCAGTTCAGTTTTTGTATATAAAAAGAATGACTATTTACAGATTTTGAAAACAAAATCTTAAAACAATTATATATAGCTTATATTTGTTCAAACATAGATTATAACTAAATAATATAAATCAATATACAAAATTATATATATATATATATATATATATATAAATAAATAACAATTCAAAAATATTTTAATAAATGACAATTTATTTATTCATTATTTCATATTAAAAATGTTTTAAATACACATATACATTTTTCAAATAAGTTAAAAAAAATATTTTTCAAAAATAATTTTTTTTCTTAATATGAAAATTTGACTATTAATTTTTAATATTAAAAATTACTTCTCTATATATTTAGGAAGGTAATGTAAAAATAAAATATATGAAATACTTGTGATTAAGATAAAAATATTTCATATCATAATAACCTACATTTTTATTTTAAGAAATAAAGCTTAAAAATAAACATAGATTAATAATTAATAATTATAGATTAATCTATGACAAGATATCTAAAACTATAAAATAACATAGTAGTACATACGAAAAGTAGTTTAATACATCAAAACTCAAGAAATTTTCAAGTAAATTAAAAGTATACTGAGAAAATTATTATCCTTAAAAGCAACAGCTTATTAATTTTCTTTATTATCAAACTTTTATATACACTATCAAAAATCTAAATGAATTATAATTTCAATAAAAATAATATACAGTTTTATAGAATGTAAAATTTTATTATTGGTTATAAATAAATTATCAAATCTAATTTTACATTTTATAACCTATTTTCTGATCAATGTATATAAATGTAATTTAGAATTAATGGAAATAACTTTCTCACTTGTTTACAAATTGTTTTCTATTACATCAGATTAATGTACTCTGCATATATATATATATATACACACACATTGTATATACAACCGATAAATTGTTACATATGTATTATTATACTTAATTAATTAATTAGATTATCTTACATATCAGTGGTGGTATCCAAACATTTATTTGTACTTGACTATCCTTATAATTAAACTAGCTTTATTATTAAACCGAATTATTAATTAAAAAATTTTATTTAATTATCGTATTATATTTCTGTGCACTATATCATTGGTAATATACAAATATATATTTAACATATATCATTTAATATATATTGAATATATATTAGACATTAATATTAATATTCAATATAAATTGATGCTTTTATTTTAAAAATTATTGTTTTAAGTGTAAGAATTATTACGTTCTTGAAAATTCTGAGTTAAAATATATATTTCATACTTTTGAGGCATTTCAAGATTAGTAATTCTTAATGTTATGAATGGAGGTATATATATATTAAATATTTTTGTTAAAAACTTATTGCAAATTTGTAATAATTATAATTAAAAATAGTTGTTATATTACTAACTAATGTTAAATCAGATTGTATTTTATATCCGTATTTGTATTTCACGAAAAATTACATTACATATAAATATCTGCTTAAGTAAACATATCGGTTATATTTAAAAAATATATGCTTAATTTTATTAGCAAATTAAATAGTATTTCATTCAATATTTTAAAAGTATTAACAATTAATATTTGCTAATTAATTAATGAGCACAGATTTTCTCATTTAAAATGTCTATAAATGATACGTATTCGTTATGGTACCAACAATTTATTTATATTTTTTATTCTATACTTAAATAAAATATTTCAAAAACACTCCAAGAACTAATACACATCTACTATGGTATTAATAACCAGATTATGGTAAAGTGACATAAGTATATTCTATATCATAATTTAGATATAAAATACACGTTACTATTTTATAAATATCATAAAGAAGTGTCATTACAAAAACTTATATAAATAACCAGTATTTTAACTTCAAATTATTGAAATTTATTTTTTTGTTATTATTTAAAAATAGGTACTCGATAATTTAATTATTTATATAATCAGAAGTAAATTGTCATCAAATACTTTTTCTTTAATAATGTGTGCATAAAAATAATGCCGAATATAAATTCTATTATCTTTATATAAAATGTTAAAATAAAAATATTCGTGTTAACTTAAAATTTCATTTTCGATTCAGTTGATTTTTAAAAATTTTTCATTTTAAAAGTAGCAAAATATATTCACAAAATAAGTATCCCTTTTTTAAATTATTATTATTACGATCATTAGCAGAACGAATGGATCTGCAACGCCTTTTGAAAATATTAACTTTGGTAAACACTCAATGAATGGCACCTAGTACCTACATACATACATAGCGTGTATGCACTATATTTGTAATGTAAAAGTGCATGTACTTAATATTATTAAGTTATTAGAATTATATCTTATATCAGCAAATGCTATCTAATCTAAACCAATACAAACGCAAATATTTATGAATTATAAATTATACATTATAACTATATTTATATTACGTATTTATAAAATATCAAAAATGAAAGTAAATATTCAGCGTATGTAAAAATAAAAATAGTACACCTAAAAAGAAAATTTTTAAAATCGATATCAATGAAAAATCAATAGAAAGGAAAAATAATAAAAACTGAAAAGGCACTTATTGTATAATTCTTAACTAGAAAACAAAAATTCTTAATTTGTAATTGAAAATATTATCAAATATTCAAAGTTCAATAAAAGCATTATTATACAACTTTCAAGTTATCGATATTATTCCTAATATTTTTTATTAATTCCTAAATTAATAATTCGTTAATATATTTGAAGATCCTGAAAGCAAGAATTTACTCTGACAAATGGCTGAAGTAATGAGCACATCGTGGCCAACAATATATACATAAAAGCTTATAGTCATAAAAAAAAATATCACTACATATATGGGTAGAAAAATAATTTGACCGCGGATTTAAATTAAAAACTTGATATTATGTTTTATCATAATCATGTTTTTGTAGAAACAGAAAAGAAATGATTTTTCCGGATCTATCAGCTTAAATAAGCTTAACTTTATAGTCTTCTTAACGAAATTATCTAGAGAATTTAATAGAGAAGAATAAGAATAGAGAAAATATTGGAGAATAAATTATATTAAACATAATTAATTCTCAAAGATTTATTCATTCCTATTTCATTTCTGGTTAGAAATTGTTACCAATGCCAGAGTAGTATAAGTAACATAATTCTTGGCTAAGTATATTACACTTCAAGTGACTGACTTTAAAATATTAAAATTTGGTGAAAAATAATGTCATAAATCTTACACGTAAGCTATCATACACTGACTACTTGGCCTAAATTGGTACATTTCGTGACGTAAGAATTTTGTAATCGTTCAACAATGCTTATATTCAAGGCGAAAACCTAGGTATCCAAGAATGTACGCGCCTATGTCTACCAATAGGACACCTGGGCGAAACCAGAGCGAGTAGGGCAAGTACCGCGCCAAGTAATGAAACACCGCATAGAGCACCGGCTGTAATGTCATGTAAAGGAGTTCCAGGTCGTGGAGATTTAGCGGCTAGTAACAGTAGACCTGCGCAACTAAGAGCAGCGAGACCAGCCAAACCGAGTCCAGTCCAAGTGCGACGCATACTACGACATGCTCCTGCCAGAGCACAACATGCCCCACACCCAATTGCACTGTCAAAGTAATATCTGCAATAAAGAAAAACGTATACGCTTACATTGTAATAAGATTGAAGAGATGAAAATTTCATTCAAGAAAACATTTGGTAAACTACATTAGACATCCGTAGCATTGATTGTGAATTTTAGCTCAGATTAAAACAGAGGATTCACAATATACATTGATAAATATTAATAACACGCATAATATAATTAAGTAATAAATACTTGTAGTAATATTGACATTCTTTATTTATATTCTTTATTTTTATAATTTGCGTTTAACAAATTTTATATTAGATTAAAATAATTGTGTCTGAGGTTAAAAGCTAAATTTCATATTTCACAATTTAATATATTTTATAATTAATTAGCTCTTGGTTTTTATGCACAACTTTAACGTCACATTCGTTCTTTTATTATTAAATTACGGTGATATCTTTAAAAATATGAACTATTCTTTAAACGTGATAATAATTATTATACGTTAAGCTAATATAAATTACCGATTGAGAAGTTTCAGTATGATTTTAATAAATTAATTTTTATTATTAGGTTATTTATATTATATATATATTGATGGATTTCAACAAATTTTAAGTTAATTTTTTTTTTAATTATCCAAGTTTGAAAACAGAGTTAAAGATATGTATTCAATGTGATAAAAGCATTAGCTACAGCTGTTTCTTACGATTATTAATCAGAAATTATATTAATTAAAAAATTGTATTAATTATTAATTATTGTAATAGTTTGTTTAATTTAAGTTTATTTATATTTACTTCATTTCGATCAATAAGTGTAATCTATTGACGCATTGATCCACGATATTGACCTATTGATACAATAAATTTAACGATTTACGCATTTAATATTCTATGTTTTAGTAAATTCTAGTATAATTCTAATATTCTAATATTCTAATAAATTCTAATATTCTAGTAAATAAATTATTACATTGAGTGATAAATACGAATTGTTTTACGTAACTATTATAATAATTTATAAAACTTACTTTATATATTCAACAAACTTTCGAATTACATACATAAAAATTTAATTCAATTCTTCGATTTACACGGTAAAAAAGGAATGTACATATTAGATTAAGAAGAATACTACCAGAAATATTATTTTCTTGTAAATTAATTTCCATTTGGACATGAAATTTGACACATTAAATTTTAACCAAGATAATTTAAGTCATGAAATTTGATCAGACATTAATTTGATTTAAGTTCTGAATATTTACCTCCGTCCTTGTGTCCATGACAAATATGAGGCGAGACCACAAGTAAGAATACCAACCAAAAAGAGAATTAGAGGTGCATTTTTTCTATCAGATTTATCTGTACCACTGACTAATGTAGTATTTGCTTCACTTATTGGCGGAGATAGTGGTGGTACCTTAAAACATATCGATAAATAATATATTTCTTATTTTATAAATGAAGACTGAATGCATAATAAGAGTAATTTAATAATGTACAACTTAATAATTCAATTATGAATAATAAAGATGTTTAATTAGTTTTTTATTCAATTTACGATTGGATGAAATAATCACTAATTATGATTTTCAAATTTTCCTTACATTATATATATTTCTCATATCTTTCTCTCTATAATATAAATAGTATAAAGAACATAACATAAATGAATATATAGGTATTAATTTGGATTTCAATCGAATTTTTTTTTTATTAAAATTAAACTCAAAAAAGAAATAAAAATTTTTTTTAATTTCTTACTTCACAAAAAATAATCGTTTATAAAGTCATATATATATATATATATATATAGTAAGTATCCAGAAATTTATATGAGTAAAATTTAAATTTTGCCATTTATTACTAGAAAAAAAATTTATTCACATTGGTTCATGAAGTCTAAAATCGTAGGTAAAAATTGTTCACAAATTATAATTATGTAGTTAATTTAAATTAATTAAATCAAATTGAAATTTGAGATATAATTCTAATGATATTATTCTAATGGATATAATTATAATTAAATAAGTTGAAAAATATTTATAATTTGGATAAATATTATTAAACCGATAAATTGTTTAATATTTTAGTATTTACACATGGTAAAAAAATTTGGGGAATAGAACTGATTATTAGTGTTCCGAATACGATTACAATTTCATTGCCATTCACTTTGAGTTAAATATTAAAATTGAAAAAAATAAATTTATGAAACCATTATCGAAATATAATTAATGAAAAATTAAATCATTAAATTATTTGTATACTTCACAGCTAAAAACTTTAGTAGAAAGTTTTAAACATTATTTACAATGTATAAGTAGTTAAATAGGAAAGCATTACTTAGTTTGGATTTTCTATAAAATATGTTTTTTATCTATATAATTGACATATTATGTAAAATGTCTCCAGTTTACAATCATATCATTGAATTATAATAAAAATACATTAACTATAATTCACTATATGAATATTCTTTATAATCCAGTACATGCATTATCATACAACTTTCTATAATGTACAAAAACTAACAAAGATTCAATTTAACAACGAATTTAAAGAGATTGAGACTCACTACCGCTGTGCGGGCGATGAAGGCGCCTTCGACACCTTGGTAGAATGCTGCCGAGGTTGGTATATTTCTTTGACGCTCACCATAGGTACTACCATACACAACCTGGCTATCTTGGATTTGATGGCGTAATATAGAACCAATAGGCATTGGTTCACTATTCAAGGGCAAGCAACGTCTAGCCGACGGTGTCTCCTTGTTGGGAGTTGAAGTTGTTAAACCTTTACTGCGAGGAGATATGGTGCGACTGTGGGGCGTACTCTGTTGTTGCTGCTGTTGCTGTTGTTGTTGTGGTTGTTGATGTTGTTGTTGTTGTTGCTGCTGCTGTTGTTGCTGCTGCTGCTGCTGATGCTGCTGCTGCTGCTGTTGTTGTTGTTGCTGCTGCTGCTGTTGATATGGATGTCGCTGTGGATGCACCGGTGAATTTATTGCTCGATATCCTGTTCGAAAAATATTTCTGACATTATTTTAGTGCTGAACAGTTAACAATTTACTCACAATTATTTATTGTTAGAAGATTTTAATATACATTTTTTAAATTGAAATACTAAACTAAATATTTGAAATTTATGACTTAAATACAAATACAATCATACATATTTAAAGCATTTTTAAGAGGTCATTAAATATAACTGCAATAAAAATGACATTATTGAAATATAACTTCTGAAGTAATGAAAATTAATGAATTTCAATATATCTTTTGCTTACTTTAAAAAAAAGAACTATTTCAAGAACTATTATATATAGTGGCATGCTCCAAAATATTTTCAAAAAACAATTTTTTCATTCTTGTGAATATTCCATAATATAAAATAAATAAAGATCAATAAAAAAGCAAATTATTATTATCGATTCTTGTTTAGTTTTTTACGCAACTTTTTATTTGCATATTAAAATTTGACTAACGCATCCTTAAATAAAAAAATGTATATGTTCAATTTCTAAATTTCAGAAAATAGTAGACTAAATATTATATTTGATTGAAAATTATATTTAATAAATTTTATAATTAAAGATCTTATAATTAAAGAATTAAAGAATGAAGAATTGTAATTAATATCGTTTTAATATATCGAAGAATTATAATTAAATGTAATTTTAAGCTAATAATACATTTTTGATTATCATTATTTAGTACTAACTCTTGACTTATATTATATAACTATTTACTTACATATTTTATTATATTTTAGTCCCATTTTACATTAACATTTTTTCATTTTTTTCTCTTCTTTCACTCTCAAAATAATTTTTTTATTTTTTGTTTTTTTTTTGATAATCGTAATAATGTAATTATTAATATCAGTCATAACTATACTTGTTTTGAATTAAGTTAATAATTCCTTATATCGGAACACAATATATAAATCTGTATTAAAATAATAATTTAAGAAAGCAACACGTAAAAAAATTAAATATAATTAAATAAAATTGTTAATAATTCTTAAATAATTAAGTTTTAAAAAGTTTTTAATTCATAATTTATTTTATTAAAAAAAAAGATTTTTTAAATATAATTAGACTATATAAATGAAAGAAAAAATCTGCTATACTATAAAATATATTATAAAAACTCATTTTTAGAAAGTATTATATGTATTTATATTAAACTCTTATTTAAAAAAAATTATTATTTTATTACTGTAAAATAGTGTAAATTAATTATAATTTAATTTGCTTTTGTTTGAGAGATAAACTTAAGTAAATTAAAGATATGAATGCAAAAAAGTTTTAAATTATCAGAAAAAAATATAACAGTGATATTAATGATAAAATCTTATGTAACAATTCTGTAATCTTTGTAATAATTCTTTTAATAATATAGAAATGTGTAATTATCAGTAAACTAACATAAATTTTATATTTTAATAAAATAGATATTTAGTTTATATATAACTTAGTATTACTGAATAAAAGAATTAGTTAAATTCAGTGATTTCATAAGATCTGTCATTATTGAAGAAAGTAAAATATCCAAATTAAAAGAATGATCAATAATTTATAAATACTGCACATCAATAGTAAAATTCAAATAAATATAAGTAATATAAGTAAAAGTATTGACACGCATTTAAATAGTATGAGAAAAATTTGTGATGTTAAGTAAAATCAGTTCTTGTGCAAGAGCACCCTATACTCAACTTTGATGTTATTTGGATCAATGAATGAAATGGAATGGTATAGTAACGTAGCTCGTAAGAGAAGTAGAAAAATAAAGAATAAAATGCCACACCGGTCGTTGAGGAAGTTGGCGAATATCCCGGTGTAAACGTGTTGGGTTGCGTGGGCGTCACGTTATGTAACACCGACTGTTGTTGCCGATGATGCTGAGGACTCCTAATCGGGGAAAGTGCATCGGATTGGGAGCGCGTTTTCAACTTGCGTGGCGTAGTTAGAATCTCATGAAGTTTTTGAGTAGCGACGTTATTACTTCGCTGTGAGAGATTCGGTTCTTGTATGTTGCGCTCTGGTAGTCTTGGCGGATCCTCGTCTTGCATTGGCAAACTTGTATAACGTCCTGAAAATTAATAATCGCGCGTTTTTAATCGGAATAACAAATTGCATGTCTAAGCAATAGCTGACTTTGAAATTTTGCTCACGTTACTTTATAGTTATCATTATTAGAAAGAATGCTGTGTTCAATATCGCTTGCTTACTTTCCATGTTTCATAAATTTCGATTCAACTTAACTCGTTGTAGTGAATTGTGCATACTATTTAAAGAGTATCACTTCTCTACATTCGGATTCACTCGTTGGATATTTTTGTATGATACTTTTATTATAAATATATGAGCTATATTTATAGATATAAAGCTGATAAAATGAGTATATATCTCGAGTATATATAAAAAAAACTAATTTTTTTAAATAAAAACTTGATAAGTGTCCTTTTTCAATACATTTTTACATCATTTTATTTTTCACAAATTTTACAATCATTTTCTTCTATATTCTAAAAATATTTACAATTAATTTTGAAATGTAACAAGCCAATGAATTTTCACTACATTGTTCGTATTTAAATAAACCAATGCACGATCAAAATCTAACTCAACAATGTTTTAATATAAAAATCATTGTCTACAGCGAGTGCAAGGGAAAAAAAAGTTAACTAACCTCTCGGTGTACTAATTTGCTTCTTAGATGTGTTCCATCTCGATCCATTCCCTTCTGTATCCCACTGTTGTTCTTGAACTTTATTCCCTTCTGGGCCTAAGATATTATACTGAGAATCCGTTCCTCTGCACGACCTAACTGATGCTCTCGCATAATTCTGTCCATTTGTTATGGCCACTTGGTACTGCACCCGCTGTTGCTGTTGTGGAAGCGGAGTTTTCTGTTGAATTTGCTGTTTTTCAATAAATTCATACACTGATGCATTGTCTGTAATTGTAGTTATGTGCCGTTGTTGTTGTTGTTGTTGTTGTTGTTGTTGTTGTTGTCGTTGTTGTTGTTGTTGCTGCTGCTGTTGTTGTTGTTGCTGTTCTTGCGGTTGTGGTTGTACTAAGCTAGCATCATCTTGAATATATTCATAGCGATTGATTTTATATGGGTATGGTCGAAGGTTTGAACCACCGAGAGGCAAACTACCGTATCGCTTATGAGATACGGCTTGTGGACTTTCTTGATCGATGTTGTCATCTATATAGCAGTAGCGATCAACGCTTGTATGGTTCAGGTCAATAGTGCTTCGGTGGTGAAATTGATGGTGATTGCTATGCTCTGCCTCTGGACTGCCATGGAAAGCTGGGTTGCTTTGACCATATTCCGAATGAGGCTGTTGAACTGTTAGAGGCGCTGGAATATCGTCAAGCTGTAAAATTTAAAAATATAAATTTACACAATAATGCTTTTAACAACTATTTAAGGAGCTTGAAATTATCAAGTGTATTTTTTATCCGTTCAAACGAAAAAAATATACAAACGAATGGAGAAAACAAATGTTAGTTTAGCACAAATATATATAAATATATAAATTACAGCAACTATTATTTGTAGTTAACCATAAATTTTACGTGTATTTAATTGATTCTACTTTTTTACAAAGTATTGTCATGAAAAATTACATTGTTTCTTATATATTCATTCATGTTTTACATTTATGACAATAATAATAAACTCGTATTTTCATAACAAAGATAATAAAATGAAAATAATAAATCTTGAATATTTTATATGGTAATTTATACAAACATTAAGAATGCTATTTAATGCTATTTTTTGTACTTAAATTATAATACTCTATAATGTTATATAATGTTGTATAAGAATTATGCAAGATATAATATAATATATAATATAATTTTATAAGAATTATTACAAGCCCATTTATTAAATTCATTAATTAATTCTGTTGAACACAAAAATAATCAGATTGTAAAATATTTATTTTCTATATAGAAAAGAGTGAAATGGATAATGAATTTGGATATACTTAAATTTGATTTAAACACAAATGTACGCTATGAATAATTTGTACTTCTTGTAATGCGGAAATAAAAATAAGTTTTTTATATGGAATTAGTAAATCGCTTTTGGTATATATTATTCATTTTGTATGTATTATTATTTCTTTTATCAATTTAACTTCTTTATTTTATATGAATATAAACATGCTTTACGATTAGAAATTTTATTTGGTGATTGACAATAATTAATAATATAACTTAAGTTTATTATATATATAACTTAAATAATATAACTTAAATTAATATAACTTAAGTGAGCCCTAGAGTCCAGGAACTATAGATCAATTATAGTTTAAACTATAATAAAATTAAATGAAAAAGAAATTGATATTCAAATAAGCTATCGAATAAAGATTTGAAAAAATAAATTGACTTGAATTAGATTTATAAAATCGGAATACATAGTTAAGTAATCTTATCAGACACTGAACGGCGTATAAATTACAAACTCAAAGATCATTTGTGAACCGAGATATAGAACATTTCGTGATTCTTTACAAGAGCATCGCTGGCTTTTAAAAGGCTTTTAAAAACTATTCGAGCATTAGTAACCTTTTGCTCTCCTATCATAATCATATACCTGAAATTGTGGAGGTGGCGGTAGGTCATCGCTCTGCCCGTCTTCAGGTATATATTCAGATTGTCTGCAGAAGGAAGGATTTGTGTAGCAGTGCACTTGGGCTGGATCTTGGCTCTTCTCCATCTCCGTTGAACTACGTACCATTAAGTTCATAGACTTTCACTTCCTCACGAGAATAATCATCACGCTGCTAATGTAAGTTGCCCGCCACGAATACTCGAGTGAATAACTGACCGACCTGCTCGGTAATACCGGCAAGCCGTCATAAGCGCTATCCTTGATATAGGGTATTCCGTATTTTTTACACATATCGTTGGAAGTTGCACGCGCCTGACGGACTACGCATCTGGATCTAAATGATATGACTCTCACAACCTGTGTCTTTGTACTGAAAATTTTGACCACATGTAATAAGGAAGTGGATTTTTTGCTCTCGGAGAAAGTGAAAAAAAAAAAAAAAAAAAAAAAAAACGAACGACAATTCACTGTAACGGCTTGATAGTTACTGAATATCGAATGCCACTAACAGTCAACTAGTATTCTCATCCAAGCGTTCTGGCAGATGTGCTCGTTCCAACCAATACTACTGGTTCCATCGATGCGCGTTGCACAAGGCTGCCCGCTGTTGAGGAGAACGAGTCAAAGCCCGCTCTCTTGCTCATTCGCTCTCTCTCTCTCCCCCTCTCTCTCTCACTCTCTCTCTCTCTTTCTCTCTCCCTCCCTCTTGCTCCCCCCTCTCTCTTTCTTCCCCACTCCCACTCTCTCTCTCTCTCTCTCTCACTCTCTCTCGTCTTACCACTCTTCATCTGTTACAAAGGATATGCAGTATGCCGCGTGAAAAACAGCCGTTGTCGAGGCCGACAGGGTAGGAGAAACACGATTGAGATCGGAGAAACGGCAAAGGCACGATCGAGAGCGGAAGAGTGGGAGAGCCAACGACACACACAACACAGTTAACAGTATAAAATACACGCGTATGCAATGAAACAAGGAATCATTTACAAGTTGAGCCTTTTTTTTGTTACAATTTTTATTTGTTGTTGTTTAAATTAGAAACTGTCGGTTCTTGTTGACAGTTTAATTACTTTTTTCCTTTTTGGTTATCCGAAAATTCTTTTAATTAATTGTACTTTTTTTTAATTGAAAAGCCAACCTTAAATCGATGCTTACATTAGAATGAGAAATTATGGGAAAAAATCATTGCATTTGTTTACTTAATCATCAACTTATTATACATTAAACTTAATGCAAATATAAAATTTGAAATATCGTTATACTGCCATATATTTAAAAATTTGTACTATATTCATACATTACAAAACTGAACATAAAAACTGTGTACAACATATTTATATCTTATAATGATTAACATTCTAAAACTAAATCTAATTTGATAAATATATTATGATTCTTATAATATTTTTTAATTCTGTAACTTATACATTTTTTCTACACATTTTTTTAACTATGATTGAAAAAATATATTGAAATATATTGCATTGTAATATATTTAAATATACGAAAAATAATTTTTTTTATTTTATATCTTATTTCTATATCGTATAGTCTAAAATCGTATGTCTAAAAACATTAAAAATGCATTTGTGTATTCGAAATTTTAAGTAAACTAAGTCGAATGTTTTAAAGCAATTATATTTTCTACAAAATAGAAAATTGTATATATTTAAATTAATAAGCTTTAAAATTTTTAACGATTTTTAAATAATAACATTACTTTTATATTAATGAAGCATAAGAATTTTGCTAAATTAAAAAAAAATATTTTCTATAAATGTAATACAGATTTGAATTCTAACTCCTTAAGTACAAAACGCAAATAGAAATGTGGCAAAATACCGGGGGTTTTAACTGCAATGTACCAAATTTCCTTTATGTATATAGAATCACCGTTAACGGACTTTAGTTCAGTTTACCAAACGAGGTCTGATTGTCAGACTTGCAAGTCCATAAAGACCCTTATTTCATTCCCCTCTCTTGAATATTCTCTATCTTTCATTTTCCGTCTCCCACTTTTTTTACGATTATATATATATACAAACTCATAAAACAGCTCATTTACTGGCATTACTAAAATACTAGGATATCTGAATTACTTAATTAGCTCAAATGAATAAATAAGTTAATCATTGGTACCTTATTTAATCTAAAAAGATTTGTTCATTATTAAAATTATTATTATTAATTTATTTTAATAATTTACATTAATTGTTATCAATCAATTCGTACATTTTATTATTGAATTTAATGAATTTATGTGATTTTAATTTATTTAAATATTTACTAATGATTTGGTAATTTTTTATTTCGACAAGCCTATATATATATATATATATATATGTTTTCATTATTATTTAATAGAAAAATTTAAAAAATGAAGAAGTAAAAAGTTTTAAGAATGTCTTTGTAGAAAATATAATTTTAACGTAACTATTAAATTTGTATATAATCCATAATTTTAATCGTTTGTGAAATTAATTTGTTCTTGATGAGCAGAAAAAATAGTGAAAATGCAAAAGTCTAAATATAAAATTTACCATCGCAATGCAGGTTCATATATTTGCATGATACAATATGTAGTTTTAATTAATATGAATTCTATATAGATATATACAAATTGTTTATATATTAATGTATATGATTGAATGAAATAATTGAATTAAAATAATTAAAATATACATTTAAGCATTGAACATAACAAGAAAATTTTATATCTATAACTCTTATTGAAAATATTGAGAATATAAATATTAATTAAGAAAATATATATATCTAAAATTTTATTATAAACTTTTTGTTTTGTATAGAATAATATCTAATTTCACAAATGTTTGCATTATATCAGTGACACTATTTAGCTGTTAAACAAACACATATTTTCATTTTTATTAAATGAAAAAAATTTTATAATGTATTTTTAATATTGTATCTAAATAATTACAAAAAATAATTTCATTTCATTACGTAAGAAACTAAATAGTATAGTAGAAGTACGTAAATATGAAATTTTTTCATAAAAATAAGTGTTACCTGATCAATAGATATATTAATCTAAAGAATAATACAATTTCGACTTTATAATATGCAACTACGATTATTAATTACTAATTAATAAACATATACTAAATTTAAAAACCTTAAAAAAATAAATCCATGAATTTTAAATTAGAATGTAAAACAATATATAAACGAACGAAATTAACGTATTCCTTTATTAAAAATACCATATTACGCTTTTAGTACGTGATAATTCATCTTCTTTTGTATTTATTATAAACAAAATTATCAAAATAAAATTTATTTAATCTATTCATTCAATTTTGATATTTTTGTTCGTTTACCACTTTGTTAGCTATGTTTCTAGAATTTCGATTATAGATATATGTAACCTATAAAAACCAGTATTAAATGTACACAGCCAAATTCACACAAAAATTTAAATGGCACTAACGTCTTTTTTAAATATCGTAAAGTGTGTTATTATGTAAAAGAACGTTTTTATGCGAATTTCAATTTTGCAAGAATGAGTTTTGAAAATCCAGGCATCGATATTTTCTATTAAAAGTCTCAACTAAATAAATTACGTGGAAATATTTTAAAAATACATCTACGTCATTTTAAAAAGAAAGGGAATTGAATTGTGTAGAAGAACGCCAAGAGATGTGAACTTGATCTTCAACGGACTCTCAGTCTGAACTCTTAAGCGCACTAAGGTTTTTCTACAATTATGCATCTGGCCTATGTAGCCGAGTTCTTGGATAAAAGCCGGCCTTTTAACGTGTATTATGTCTATTATACATTTCTTTTCAAAAACGAACGCATCAGCGTACGAAGCTTATTAAGGGGCGATTGCAATTATCGATCTTATCCAATTAATTTTTCGTTATTAATTAAATCCAGTTCGCTAAGCGTATGTCATTTTGTGACTGTGTCGTTAATTGGTATGCTATTGAATCCTTATTTAGTGCATTATGAATACAAAAGATGATTAATCGAGATATTCAGCTGCGCCATTCTGCAATACATATTGTCAAACAAAACAATGAAACTTATTTTGTAGTGCTAGATATCTCAAAAATTGAGAATTTCATTTAGCTCGTAAATTGAATAATAGATTATTGGAAGGAAAGGCAAATTCCTCTATAATGGGCATAATAAACCTCATTACATTATTGATATATTGGCTGAAAATCATGCGAGCCACAGAGACGTTCAATTGTAGAATAATCCAGAGAATACCGAGAGAGACTTCGAATTGCTGCAGCTGCTCAAGGAACCGTTGGAACGAACGTCTCGTGCCCCTACCCCCGCCTAACATCTGCCACGAGGATTCATTATGTACATATACGTTGGCATATAGAGCTGTGCCACTACTCGTCCCCTGACTGCTGTCATATCACGAGCGCCGATGTTACGTTATTTTACGGACACATACTGAAATATGTACGCGCTCCGACTAATGGACTGCTAAAGAATGTCCTTTGCCTCCTTTGTGCACGCATCCGATATTTAAACATTTTCCACGGCAATGTCGTGATTGGAGTCACTTGATTTCTTTCCTGCAATAGTATTTCGGTTGAATAATATTTTGTTTTATAGGAAGGTATATTGCGATTAATACGAAATATGCTTCAGCGTTGTGGATCCACGGTATTTAAATTACAAAAGTATTATTTCAATAATTCAAGTTTATAGTATTTCTTTTTTAACAATCATATAAAAGTCTAAAAGAATATATTATGTTCGGAGCTATAAATATATAGGTTGGGAGCTATAAAAATACATTCAACCACAAAATATGCATAAAAATGTATAATTTTACAGCAAAGTTCAATTTTAATCAATAGATTTAAAAATTTCCATTGATTTCCATTGAAATTTTTCTTTTTTTACATTTAAAGCAAAATACTACGTTAAGCAATAAAAATATTTTATATATTAACTTTTCAAGTAATAGTTGTTTTGTTATTTAATATACTTGCCTTTAGATCAAATATCTAATGATATAATTTTTTATCTGAATATCAACTTTTAAATATTACATTCTAGCTTGATAATTATAATCTTAAAAAAGTTTTGATCATACATGATTTTCTCGAACTTTTAACTATTAACTAATTTAAATGTATTCAGGCTCTGTTGGAATATTTGATGACTTGTCTGTTTTTTAACATTCCTTTGTATTAGTTATTCTGACATTGTTGACTTCTAGAAAACCATGAATCATTAATTGGAATTTATTAATTAGAACTGATTCAAATATTTTTCCATTCATGAGTTAGTGATTTTACGAGACATTTTTATTTTAATTATTACGTGTAAAATGTTGGGAACTGTACTATATAATAAAATATGAATTTTATTTATTAAATATATGATTCTAATATTTTCTGTATTTAGTTTTAATGAAAACATGTATGTGACTATTAAATTATTATTAAAACAGAATATATAACAAACAACATCTACATATATTTTAATTATATATAAAAAAAATTTATTTTGAGATCTATATGTATATTTATCTCATAATTTAATTTTCTACTATCATTATTTCCAATAATATCAATATTTAATTTTTATCTTGTGTTAAATAAACTTAAATAAACAACGAAATATTGATAGAATAATTAATAATATATATATATATATATATATATATATGTTTTATTAAAATAATTTCTAAAAAATATTTAATATATTTTTGTTATATATTTATATAACACTTACTGATAATGAAATACCGACGTTATTTAATTATTAAATTTAATTAAACTTTTAATTTATTATAAATAGTATTTAATATATTTATTAATTATTTTCTAATGACATTAATGTTTTATATTTTTTTATATAATAAATAATATGTACAGAATTTGGAATTTCAAATAACAAATAGAAAAAGTGTATTAAATATAAAATTAATTAAAAATTTTTAACTTAAACTTAAAACCAAATAATTTAAAAATATATAAAAAATATATAGATTATAAAAATATTTTTATATATAAGCTTAATTATTTTATAAATTTGTTACATAAAAATATGACAATAGAAAAAAATCAGACATTATTTCGTATAAACATGTGCTCAAATATTTGTATACATATTTGTTTTTATACATAAAATTATAAAAAATAAAATATGTTAAATCCATCACTTTATTATAAAAACAACTTTATTGTATTATTGAGTACAGCTTAAAGAACTTTCCATGATTTTCATAAATATTTCAATAAAATAAGTTTTAAAACACATCACTTTTCGTAGGTAGTTTAAACGTAGTACGTGTTGTGATATTCATGTAGTGTAGAAAATCAAACATCAAATAATATATGGAATCTTTATAATTCACTGTAAAGATTATCTACTTAAGATTATGAAATTCCGGAACAAAAATCCGCAATATTTTTATTTGATTTGTACATAATTTTTCAAACTATAATATTTTGCATTAGTTTATTATTACTAAATTTACAACTGCTCA
This sequence comes from Ceratosolen corneri, assembly GCA_030522565.1. Taxonomy (NCBI): domain Eukaryota; kingdom Metazoa; phylum Arthropoda; class Insecta; order Hymenoptera; family Agaonidae; genus Ceratosolen; species Ceratosolen corneri. The sequence goes on along the minus strand of JAPYYT010000029.1, from coordinate 2,084 downwards.
TAAAAACATTGTTGATCATATTTATATAAAAATTGGGTTAGCAAGTCTTTAAGAACAGAACTTAGCAATAGATCGCACCGGTTGTACAAAATCAGAGATTTTTTAAAACAAAACGTCTGATATATTCAGTTAGAAGTGAATAATATGATAGAATTATGTCAAAAAGTCTATATTTTAAGTCATTTTGTATGTGAATACTGACTAACTATGATAATAGCTACTGTGTTATATAAGTATCGTATAATTGTACGTATTTAAATGTGTTGGTTTGATGTACAAAAAATATTCACACCTACATGCATTCGTATATTAATTCAGCACTGTACACACAATTCTCATAAATATTTCATGTCAATAAATAACAACAAAAATTAAAAAGCTTGTTTAACATAGTTTTTAGGTATTTGTGAAGTATTAACAATATTAAATGATTATTTCAGCATTTGTTTAAAATATTGTATTGTCCTTGGTCCATTGATAAACTTCAACGAGTGGTTATATAAATATAGTTTTATTCTTGGAGCAATGCTTATACATTGCATTATAAGAAATTATACGACTAATGTATTTTTACTTTTTAGATATTTTTTTCAAAAGTTTGAATAAATACTCGGTGAAAATTAATCGTTCACTTCCATGGGTACATTCAATTCTTTACATAAATTGTAGTTATATAAATTTAAGGTGGTTGGAAAATTTTTAAAAATATATATTGTTGATTCTGCAATGTATTTTGTTAAATATATAGTAAGCTGACATATTTAGTTATTGATATAATTTCGATGAATAAGTAGTACAAATGTTCATTTTAATTCATTATTATATTTAGATATGAAATTTTAGATATGAATTTTTATAAATTTAATAATAATTCTATTTATTTGATTTAGAAGAGAAATATAGAATCTAACAATAATTATGTGATTATTAATTATCATAAACTTATAAAAAATCTTTGATTTATTAATTAAATTCTTGTACGTTAAGATAAAGTCGGATGTGTTTTTTAATTTGTATGTTTCATTTTTAACGTAGCCTTATGGCATATCCAAAATAACGATAGACAATAAAAATAATTCTTACAGATATATTTATCAAGAACATTATTTTAAAAATTAAAATTATCTGCCGTCTGTAAATCAACTATGATTTTATATATGGATAAATTCATATCTGGTTTCTACATCTTCGTAATGCGATTTTATTAATATAAATAGCATAATAGGCGTCTTTTTATATATTTTCAGATCAACAATTTACATTACAATTTTCAAACGAAAATCTGTCAAACTTAAAAATTACTAATTTTAAAAACATTAATTTAAGTTTAAAAACAAAAGTTCATTTAATTCCTATTAATTGTAAGATTAATATTTTGATTTACATTATATTTATTTATATGTATTACTTATTTATTATTAAATCTAAGAATGTAAATACAGGTTTAAATTTACAAATATGTATTAGGAACACAAAAATATATAAACTAATCGTTTCATTTGAAAAATGAAAAATAATAAGTTCAAAACACGTAACTAATTTAATTGAATTAAAATAGCCAAATTAATTTACTCAGTTTGTATATATAAATGAATAAAAAGATATGTATAAAAAGGTAAATATCAAAATGAATCAAATGAATTCATTTTATTCTTATATGAATCGAGGCTTAAGAATATTTTTACTTTGTATTACCATAACATAAAAAAATTATAAAACTATTAATAAACAATATTTTTGGAATAAAAATATTCAAACCTCAAAATTTGCTTGTGGTTATAAATATCTGTAAGAAGACATTAAATTTTTTAAAATAGGTTGACTTTAAATGATAGTAAAATCAGTAATTACACATGAATATGAATGATGAATGATTATATAAATATTTAGAATTGTTCTTCATGTTTAGATATATATAAAAAAAATTGCCTCATAATTTTTTGAAATGTTATAAAATTTGACTATCAAGCTGATTCTACCAAATTAGTTAATATATTAAAAACAATTATACGATTTCATAATGCAATATATATATATATATATATATATATATATATATATATATATATATATATATATTTATT